>CABFVZ010000227.1:0-86139 GCA_902151445.1 Timema monikensis | reverse complement strand
TGAGTACTATGAATTTTCAATTTCTTTGTGAAAATTCCAAATTTAATTAATATGAGTCAATTTTAAGATATTAGTTTGTAGTATATAGAGTCACACAACTCATACAATAAAGTATATTAGACGCGCCTTGGTGGCGTAGTTAGCTAACGCGCTAGTTTCATGTTGAACTTGTCTGCAAAGGACGGGGACATCGAGGTTTGGAACTTGGTCGGGTGAACTGGGGGTGGTTTTTCCTAAATAGTTTTCCACTCTTACTCCATGCAAGTGCAGGTTCACTTCCTCTAAATTCTACCCAATTCCTAACTCATTAACGTAATTAGTACTTAAGTGTATAACCCAAACAGGTAGTAAGACGCAGTTATAAATAAAAAAAAAAGGTATATTAAATTTATTTAAACATCCGGATGTGATATAATTTTTCCCTAGAAAAAAAATGTTATTTTAAAAAATCTATTTTTATGCTTATAGTTTATGCATGGCTCTATTAAAAAGTCAACTTGAATTAATTAAAGTACAAATGCTGTTACATATTTCCCAAACTCTATGTTTTCATCAAAAATCAATTTGTACTAGATTTGAAGTGAATGTTCCTTTAAAAATTAGAAAATAAAGTAGTGTTTCATTTACTAATTTAAGAGATTTTTTAACATTTACTTAGAAATATAGGCATCCACTCAGATAGGTTGTAAAACTTTATTCAGTTAATTTTTTTTAAGCACCGTGTTGTACTACCTATTCAGGTTATATGCTTTTTCTGTTAATTTAAGTCTTTATGTTCCTCAATTTATTTACTTGTCCAAGAAATACCCTATTTTCTGACTAAAATACATTTTCAGAGAGTACATCGTATTGGCTGACATACTTGTCTGGAATGATGCCTTTAATGTGAACATCTGGATCCAAGGGAAAGGGCATGGGTTCAAAGCTGGCAAAGTTCATCTTGAAAGCTTCAGGATCTGCCAGTAAGGCTTGCAACCTTTCAGTCTGAAAACACCAACAATTCAAGCATTGAAACACTATTACAGATTCGAACGGGTAGTAAGACGCGGTGCTAAATAATTTAATTTAAAAACTATTACAGATTCACACTTTTTTTTAATGTTAAGATTCTCAAAAGCAAGTTGTAGAACCACTAAGAAATTGCTTCACCGTTAGCCATCACTTTTAAAGACTCTTACCAAGCCTGTAACTATTTCTATTGCTTCATTGTGACCTTGTCTGCACATATAGATTTGGAATTAAATTAATTTAATTATTTGTTTGTAAATTGAAACTATTTGAAATACACTCATTGTTGGAGCACGAAATACCTCACAAGTTTACCCAGGCAACAAAGTTTTATTTATCTAATTGATTTTAGACAAATTATTTCATAATTTAGTCCATCGAAGTTTAACTATTAGCCGATAATTTTTTTGTTGGCCTATTGAAGCAAAGATCCTGTGTGTGATTTCAAGCAGAGCTATAAGGTTGTTATTGGTGAATTTATAGTCAGACTTCTTATTGTTTTACATGCCTAAGAAATAAGTTAGTTTGTAAGCTGTCAGGTGATAAAGCGAATTGGTTTTAGAAAGTGCACATTCTCATTATGAAAAAAAACTAGTTACCATTCATTTAGGGTTATCTCTCCTGCATAAGTTTGTAAAATATTGCTAGAATGTTCATATTAAACTGAGGGAAGTTATGATCCTTAATTATTTTTATTAAATATTTTACATTTTTCTCCATAAATCGAGTATATATTGTGTATTTACATTGTGTTAATATCAGTACCAATTGGTAAGATAATAGCCTAAAAACCTGCTTCAGTGACCGCATTGTCTAAGGTGCTTCTCTCGCAGTAGACTATACTGCTGATGACGAGGGGATCGAGGTTCGAATTTTGGTCGAGTGTACTAAGGGTAGTTTTTCCAAAATGGTCTCTCACTCTCCCTTCATGCAACTGTGCATACACTTCCTCTAAATATAGCCTTCATAATTCCTAAAACCATTGGCATATAATCTGAACGAGTTGTAAGACGCAGTCAGTAAAAAAAAATCTAAACATAATTTTTGTTTGTAAAAATCTTAAAGTATATCACATTTAGAAAAAATCCCATGTTATGAATTATGGCACTATCTATTAACTTACTCAAGGCCATAGCCAGGGGTTCAAGTTGACAAAAATTAAGTCTGCCTTGTTTACAGTTTAAGCAAAACAAGAAAATACAAGTATATAGGTATTTTAATGTTCGAATAAATTTTTAAATATGGTTTGTGATTGTGTTTATTATTAATAATCAGGTAATAAAGCTGGCTAGATTATAATGATATATTGACAAAGTAAATAGGAAGGAGTGAATGTGAGAACTGGGAAAGCTTTCAAAATCTTCAATACAACAATTGGTCAAGTTGGAGATACCTTTATTTGAAAAGTGTACCATTTTAAACCCAGGGGTGACTACTATTTATCCAAACCCAAATTTTTCGATCTCAAACTTTTATTAGAGAAAAATGAAATAATCTCTAAAATTATCCATGTTGGGTAAGTGGCGTCAGAACATTATATAGGTAAGGGGAAAGAGGGCAATTCATATAAAACGGCTTTTGAGGGATTTGTCTCCTTTCCCCAGCCTCAAGAGTTTTGGGGACCCTCCTCCAGCAAAGTTTGACAAATAGTTGCCTTAAGGCTATTGGAGTGATCCTCAATTTTTTTGAAAATAATAATCATCTAAAATCTATTTGGAGTGGTCTTCCCTCATATTATTTTTAGAAATTTTGAAGCCTTCCCAATGGGTTTGCCAGACAAAACTCTGAACAAGGTTCTAGAATATACCATTCACGCTGCATGTCCTGCTTTCCTAAATTTGTTTTTGTTATATAAGGTAAGAGACCATGTTTCACACACATAAAGAACGACCGGTAAAGTTATTGTTCTGTACAGTGAGTTTTTAATTCCATGAATTGGGCGAGATAACTTATTGAGTGAGTAATAGCATGTATTTCTCGACTATATTCTTTTCATAATTTCCACTCTAATATCATTATTCCTAGTTAAAATTGTTCCTACATTTTTAAACTCATTAACCCTATCAAATGATATGTTGTTAGAATAACTCTAAATCATCGTCCTAAATTTGTGTTCTCTGTGTGATCATATAAAATTAGTCTTTTCAGCGTTTACTACTAAACTTATTTCCTAACTAGCCTGTCTGCATTTATTGCAACGGCACTCTTACTATTGCCCAACAAGGCTAAATCATCTGCATGTACTAATAGCTGCATTGTACTGTTTAATGTTGAATAATTAACTTAAAATATGGTCAAAATAAAAAATTAATGAGGAAAATTACTATACAAATAAAACCTTTTACATGTTCCTATCTATGTATCTTTTCATTCTTTACAATTTTCCATTTTCTCCCTTTTGTGTTTTTTTTTTTTGTTTCCTCTTTTAAGAAGTTGAGTTGAGCGTTTCACAATCCTCCCTGATGAGTTCCAATAGAATGAAACCTAGGTTGAGGGATTGGGTGGGTGGTGTGGTGAAGATAGATTTTCTTTAAGAGGCAACCATTATCTCTTTGTCCAATGTCAGCAATGTAAAGCGTGAACTGTGTTATTATTTTCATTGTAAAAGCCGTATTATGTCCATCCCTTTTATATGTTTCTATCCACCTATCTTACACCTTCTTTCATACAATAATTACCTCAGAGTGAAAAGGTTTTCCTTATAGAGATATTCAAATCAAATCAATTATTTTAATAGGACTACTTTAATCACTTTTGACTGCTTGGGTTGAAGCAAATAAGTGAATTAGACATATATTCAACTATGAATTGCTCGCAACATAACTATATCACAATTAGCATTTCTAAAGACAAATTTTAAGACATAATATTGTGTTACATTGTTTCAACGCTTGTTATTGTTACTAACCTTCTTTTTCCTATTGCCACTCTCCCTTGCAACTTTCTTAACGAGTTTCACCAGCTTGTCAATGAATGTCTGCTGCCTCGTTAAAAATGCTCGCCGCCTCTGCCACTCAGTGTCGCCTTTCAGCAGGGTCTATGTCAAATATACAGCACATATAGAGCGTGTGGAATGAGGTTTAATCTAAAGAAGAGACAGGTTGGACAGTAGGAGGGGAGCAGTTGAAGATAGTGAAAAGTTTTAAATACCAACAGAGTGAGAGAGAAAAGTGAAAGAAATATAAGCGAAATCACCGAGGTAGGGTGGCAAGCAGAAGCTTTTCTCAGAAGTAGTAAAAGTATTATATGAAGCAGGGGTGTGTTGAAGTGTAAAGAAGTGAGCTATAGGAAGAACTATTTACCAATATTGAAATATGCAGCGGAAAAGACGGGTAATGAAACAGTGGGGTGAAAGCAGAACTCAAACCTGTGAAATGAAATTTTTTGTTAGTATAGGAGTGAGAAGAATGGATATGATAATAAATGATAGGGTGAGAGGAATAGTTAAGGAGGGGGTCAGATAAAGAAGGCACGACTAAGGTAGTATGGTCATGTGAAGATAATGGAGGAGAAAAATATACAAAAAAGATGTTGGATATTGAAGTAAAAGGCAGGATGCCAAGAGGAAGACCAAGGGATAAGTAAATGAAGGGAGTGCAAATAAACGTGGAGGAGAGAGACTAATGGGTCAGTGTGGAGGATGAGAGGTGGTGGGGATAAAGGATACGTTGGAGAGTTTTATGTTTCAAAATAGACCTGGCCAGTGGCTGGTATCTGTTCATGGTGGTGATGGTGATGGTGATGGTGATGATTATCTTAGACCTAGCATATCACTGCTTATTTGAATGGCTATCACAACTGTTATGAATCATAACTTACATCTAGGGACGGGCCCTTGAATCCTTAAGAGTATTTGAGAAAAATTCAGATTAAAGAATTTTTTTTACTCTGAATTTAAAAATTTAAATTTATTTTAGAGATTTATTACTACTTGTTGATGGTTCAGAACAAACATAGTTATAAGACAAACTTAACAACTAGACCCCAGACCAGTAATTCAACACTTAATTAAGCGTATAGCTTTAAATGGCAATAAGATACGTTGCTAAATAATACACTTAACTGAATGTATGAACGGATTATAAAAAAGAATTTTAACATTTAGTTACCATTTATATTTTCTAATAATCTATATTATTTATATTTCCTCTTATGTTGATAATTTTTTCCAAGAGTTGGATTAGAGATTCAAAGGTAAATCGGAGATTCAGATTCACAAAATAGTGGATTCAACCCAACACTACTTATTTTCATTAACTACTTAACAAAATTTAAAAATCATTTTTATAACTATTCAATTATGTTTAAGGCATCATCGTCGTCATCCGCCCCTTTCCATTACATGGCCATACCATCTCAGCCACCCCAACTCTTGCCCAAAGATCTTTATTTATAATCGGATGGAATGCCAGGTCGCCACCGTGGTTCGGATTCCACGTTAAACTGTAGGTCCTTCATTTCATCTCACAATCACCCTACCATTACATACCATTACACATTAGCGTAAGTGCGTATAACCCGAACGGGTAGTAAGACGCGGTGCTAATAATAATAATAATAATAATAATATTTATAATCCTATTTCTCCAAATGTCATCTAAGATAAAAAGTTAAAACTTACAAACACTTGACCCCCGCTGCAGGTGCACCATAGCAAAGGTTAAAATATCGGTTAGAAGTGGGTGTTAATCAAGTTGAGTTGTTTACTTGCCTGTGAGAAAGTCTTCATGACGGTGAGGTACATGTCTCGCACTTTGCTGTCTTGTTTGACTGCAGGTTCCTGATCTTCACATTCGATCAGAAGGTACCTTCAAACATATAAAATAGTATTTTGTTGAACTTAAGGAGGGCTCACATTCACCAGTAGAATTAATGGGCCTATTATCGAGTTAAGGAGGACTCACATTCACCAGTAGAAGTAATGGGCCTATTATCGAGTTAAGGAGGACCCACACCCCCCAGTAGAAGTAATGGGCCTATTGTCGAGTTAAGGAGGGCTCACACTTACCAGTAGAAGTAATGGGCCTATTGTTGAGTTAAGGAGGGCTCACACTTACCAATAGAAGTAATGGGCCTATTGTCGAGTTAAGGAGGGCTCACACTTACCAGTAGAAGTAATGGGGTCTATTGTCGAGTTAAGGAGGGCTCACACTTACCAATAGAAGTAATGGGGCCTATTGTTGAGTTAAGGAGGGCTCACACTTACCAGTAGAAGTAATGGGCCTATTGTCGAGTTAAGGAGGGATCACACCCATTAGTAAAAGTAATGGACCTATTGTCGAGACAAAGAAGGCCCATACTTACCAGTAGAAGTAATTGGCCAGTGTGGAGTTTTGGCAGGCCCGCTGTATGAGGAAGGTGGCAAGATCCATGTGGCTAGCTGTGCTGGTGCTATCCAAGGGTGTCATGGCAGTGGTCAGACTTTCAACCAAAGAGCTTGAGCGTGCCAGTGGTATGTTCTCTCCTCTGGTACCTTGTTGGAAGCTCATGGACTTCTTAATGGCCGCAGGGTCTGCAGTGGCCTCTTTCCCTTCCCTTTCCCTACTAAGGCAAACACCGCAAATAACAGAATAAAACACAACAAAAGTCAAATGCTCGCCAAGGAACAACAAAGTTGGTCAAGAAGGGGGATAACGAATGCCAAGCTTTAAGTTATATTAAGATATATTTCCCTACTTAATCCCTCCCCTGCTCACTGCTATTTGCCTCCACAAGTGGAGCTATCAACAGGGGTGGGACATTAAAACCCTCAAAACCTTAATGTATCAAAACAGTGCGTTGAGTAAAAACATTTTGTAATAAATAAAATGATAGGCTATTAGGAAAATGGTATAGCACGAATAAAAGTAAAAACACTTACACATATTTACATAGACTTCAATATTTCGATGCTATTATAGCATCTAAACATTGAAGTGTGTGTGTAAATATATATAAACATTTTAGTGATAACACACATTTCTAAATTATTTGAGATCATTTTTAGGCCTGTCCTACAGTTTTTAGATGAATCTACAATAATTATAAATAATTACCAGTCTTCGTAGCCAGGTGAAAATTAATTTAATTCAACTTTCTTACTCGTACAAAGTTGGGGGGGTTTGTAGTAAAACCCAGTAACAGTTAAAATTTGTTGTGAATTTTGTGCAAATCTAAAACTCAATTTATTTATCGAGATACCTTAATAACCTTTTATATGACATGATTAAAATAAGGAGGGATAGTCATCACACTTACCTTCATGATACTGGAGTAGAAATAGTTTAAAATAGGAGACCTGATGAAACTTTCTGTAGCAGTGAAAGTTTGTCCTTCAAGATTTTTTGTGTGTTCTAACTAAACATTTTCTACTTCAGTATCACCAAGGCAAGTGTACCGGCTATTCCTTCTAATCCAAGCCATGACTTATCCTAATTCTCTCTTCCAAATAACCTTTTAGATGACATTGAGAACAACACACATATTGATTAACATAAATTCTAAATATATCTCTCTAAGTAGAGAGGTGGTCAATTTAGCTTTCCATGAAGTCATCTGTATTTAAGTATTTTTCTGCAGTATATTTAGTGTAAATTTAGTATTACAAATCAATATACATTAGCCATTTATAAATAAGTTGGAGTCGAACAGTGGAAAAATAGAGTAATCGGAGCCGAAGGCTTGGTCTACTGATTCCAAAGCCCTGCAAATTACATTACTTTACACTGTATGTTGGCTCTTACCCCATAGTGCGCTCTATCTGTGTCTCCTCCCCTGCAAGGGGCGGCACAGGAGTCTCTCGGCCAGGGAACAACCTGTTGTAGCCTTCGTGGATCTCGTCAAAATTCTCGTACTTGAGAGCCTGGACGAGTTGCACGAGGTACAGCAACAGATCCTACAAGAAACACAGTCACTATGCTAAATAATGGTTGTAAAAGCTTGCTGCCACTTTTGAAATATGTTATCAATACATATTAAATAATACTAATAATATAGTAAAATGTTATCAATATTGACCATAAGAATGTGTTTTATTTTCAAAAAGTTCCTTTCTATGATAATTAGGCCCTAACATGGTGGTCAGGAGTCACTCTTACAATAGACCGGATTGTCAATGATGGGGGAAAAAGGGTTCGAGCCCTGGTCAAGTGAAATGATGGTGCTTTTTAATAAATGGTTACGCAAACGTGGATAGTTTTCTTTTGAATTCTACCTTCCTCACTCGTATTATTTTAATGTTAGTATGTGAATATTTCAGTCAGGTGGTTTAAGACCCAGTATACCTAAAAATAACTTGTTACTAACAAATTCATTCCAGGAATGATGATAAGAAGAGCAGATTAAAAGAAAACACACCCACATTAGCATGGAAGAAGAATGAATTTTTTTTAAATTGAAACTGACATGTAGTAAGTCCCTCCCTGCGATTAGAGGCTCAACTCTCTCAAGAGCAATCAAGTGCAATGCTAGTCTACCTCCTCTAGGGACTTGTGTCAGAATCCTGGCTTAAGACTTAGATGTTATCAAACTACTACTACTACTGCTAGCCCAAGAACAATGGTAAAATCACACACAATATTAGAGCAGCTAAAGATACCCGCTTTGGTGGTCACGCAATATGAGGGAATAGACTGGAATGTTGGTAAGTGTGGAGTTGGAATCTTGGCCAGCTGCATTAAGGGTGGTTTTTATATCACCTTTTACCATTAATGCAGGTGTACTTATTTTAATATTCTTCTCATCCATTCATTTTCAGCTAAACCATCAATAACCTATGTGTTAAACACAATAGTAAAAAAGTGTTGTTGCTTGAACACAAGTCTGACATGAACTGTTGTAATTACAGCTCTAATTACTCAAGCCATTCATGAAATGCTATTATTACAGCTCTAATACTCAAGCCATACATTAAATTACATCATTAGAACTCTTAATTACTCAAGTCATGCATGAAATACCGTCAATACAGCTCTTAATTACTCAATACACACATAAAATGCAGTCATTACAGCTCTAATTACTCAAGATAGACATGAATTTCTGTCACTACAGTTCTAACTACTCAAGCCATCAATACTCAAGATTTCTGACCTCGTCCGGAGCCTGTTTGAGCCTGGTGACAGCATATCTCCTGACAGCCGGGTGTGTAAAGTTGGAACTGAGTAGTTCGAGGGCATCCTCTACGTCCATGGGAGCCCACTGCTGCAAAAGGTCCAGAGCTTGACGGGCCTCGCCTGACAGCCGCCAGTTAACGCACTTGAGGAACTTGGTCAGAGCCTGCCAAAATTGTCCACATCATATTAACACACTGTTGCCAACAACTACACCAGGATGCAGAGTATGCACTATCTTTTATTAAAACAAGCTTTTGACACATTACTCATATACTCATAAAATTGAGCTAAACAATTTTGTAATTTTCAGCATAAATCAGTAAAGAATGAAGATAGATATTTAGATAAAAATTTCCAAATATTTAAACTACAACCTAAACATTTATATTTGTTTTACATGAAAACTACTTTCTCATAACTCTATGGATACAAATATGACAAATAATATTTATTTATAAATGAAATTCAATTTTTTGTAAAATTAGATTGTACAAGTTGTATTAAATTAGTGTGAAAGACATAAATGTGTAATCTAATATAAAGCATATGCACAATATTTGAATGATATTCTAAAGAGATTGATAATTTTAATTACAAGTTATAATAAATCATAATTAGCAAGTTATAACAAACATTTAAAAAATATTAGTAACATATTAAAATTGTAGACATTCGAGTCAAATTACACTTAAGACTATGTTTTTAAAAACAAAGTTTTAAGTGTAATTTTACTCAAACGTCTACAATTTTAATATGTTAATACTTTTTTTTAAGATTTTTTTTAGATATTCCTAATTATAATGTTTTATAACTTGCATATAACATTATCAATATCTTTCAAATATCATTCATATGCTTAATATTATATTACACATTTATGTCTTTCACGTTAATTTAATACCACTTGTACAACATAATTTCAATGAAATTTGAATTTTATTTATAAATATTCTTAAATGTTCCTTATTAAACAACTTATGTTTTTCAAAAATAATGTTTAGCTAAAATTAATACAAAGTCAAATGTGGTGCCAATGCATAGATGTGTTAAAAAAAATTCAAATTAATTGTAAATATTAATTTATTTGAGGATAAATCTCATTCTTTCAGGTTGTACTTAATGGAATTGTCGATTATAATATTGTTTTTTTGTCATGAAAATGCTAAAGATTGTTTCATTATTTTTAAATTAAAAAAACAAGCATGTGTAGATAAATTATGATCGTTCACAGTTTGAAAAGAGTTAAGGTCGAGTGTTAGCGAAGGGACTACAATACAAACCTTGAGGTAGCTAGTTCAATACCAGGTGTGGATGGCCTAAAGTATTAAAATGAGTGTTTATGAGCTCAACCAATCAATAATATTTGGCAATACTTTGTCCCAGATTGAGTTAATTTATAAGTCATCTGCAGATGAAAAACTTTATTTTTTAGAAACTGAAAATCAAATATCTCACCCCCAATGTGAATGCATACAAAGTCAAAAAAATGAAATCTGGCCATGGGAATTGAACCAGTGAGCTATCTATGACTCACCCCATGCTCAGGGTATTTTATTACTAACTAGATAGCTGTTGCCCGCGGCTTTGCTCGCGTGGAAGTTGATTAAATACAAATACGAAAATATACATATGTATTTACAGATTAATTTAAAATATTACGTTACGTTGATGACCATAACTTGACCTCAGATCAAAAATAATGCAAGTCCGATACAAACTTTCACCCCCTTTTTCATCCCTTATTAAATAAAATTTCCAAAATTCCTGAAACACGTATTTATTTGTTTTACGTCAATAACCGAAATACAAAATTTTGTTTATGTAACTTTCAAAATGATGGACTTTCATACATATTATCATATTATCATCCCCTATTTTGACCTCTTTGGGGTGGAATTTTCTAAAATCCTTTCTTAGTGGGTGCCTACATAACAAAATGAATATACAGTCCGAATTTCATGCTTGTAGCCTTGATAGTTTGCGCTCGGCGATGATGAATCAGTCAGTCAATCAGGACATGTTAGTATAGATAGCTTAAGAGTGTTTCTGTGATGATCATATGAGATCATCAGCTACGTAAGGCTATCAGAAACAGATTGGCATATATGCTGTCGCTTGTACAAGTTTAATTTTTCATGGCTGGTGTTACACATAATTAGGTGATAGCTCATTGATAGAACAATGATGTGCAAAACCAAAGGTCCCAGGTTGGATTCCTGTGCCAAGGTGTAATTTTTCAACTATATTTAAATTAGAGTCAGGTCGAATCTACTATTTTACAAATCTAGAATCCAAATCTTTATTTATCAACAAATCCCAAATTTGAATCCAAATCTTGGGGAAAATGATTGATGAAAGAGGACATATAAATATAATGGAAAGATATAAAATGGAAATAGCTAAATGGTAATTTTTTGTTGCTATAATCCATTTATTATAATGTTCATACATTACGTAAAGTGTTAAATTAATAGTACGGGAATTTGGTTATTAAGTTTGTCCCATTATAATGAGTCTTAGCCATCAAAAAGGTGTATTAAAGCTATAAAACAAATTACAATTCAAAATTTGAAACTATTTATTTTTTTAAGTATGTGAGTCTCGAATCTGATATTTTTTTGAATGCTAGAATCTCGAATATCCATAAGGATTTGAGGTATTCGAAGATTCAAAGATTTAAAGGTCCATCCCTTATTTAAATTAATTCCTGCAAACATCTCATCAACCATTACAAATACTAACCTTCTTCTGGTTGCTAAGGTAAAAGCGGAACTTCCAGACCAGGTCTTGCTCCTCGGTGGTGAGCTGGGTGGTGGGAGGGTAGGCCACAAGGGTGTTCAACACGTCGCGCATCATGGCGTTGGGTTTGAGGTCCTTGTCAGACACGCCACTGCGCAGACTGCGGGCCAACTTGTGATGCTTGCTCTCCACCAAGTTCTCCTGATACCCACACATGGTTAGGAGCTTGTAGCATAATGCGACCATTCATATAAACACTTTCATTGCTAGAGTCGCACGGCGTGGCTCAAACACTAAGGTTTGTAAAAATAATCTGGGAGCTCTTAAAATTGCTTCAAAGAGAAGGTTTTATAATAGAGGTGTATTTTCTTTTTCATAAAAGACTAACGCTAAGATTTAGTTACTTCCCAACTTATCAAATATGTATCTGCCCATTTATGGTGTTTTTTTTTTTTTTGTCTTTCTTAATATGAAAATGGAATATTTTTTACAATTTATAAACATATGAAGATATGTGTGATTAGACAAGAGAAGTATGAAGAGACTGACTCAACATTAATTATAGCAAAGTTGAGCTTTCATAGCATACATACATCTAGCAACATTGACGAGTTTGTATTCCTTGCTCCAAATCTAATTACCCGTTCGAGCTCTCAGTAAATGTACAATTAATTGCCTGCGAATTTATTGAGATATTTTGTGGATACCAAATGGGTAGTCATCAAGTATTTAATGTAGTTTGGAATAATTTTATTAATGTGATCTTTAAGTGTATCATTTTATTGAGTTGCACTAACAATTCTTCACTTTGTAAAGGATCCATTTCAAACAACAGGCTCAGGGGTGTAGTAGAGTCAGAACGGAGTGGAGCGACAATCCGGCTCTGGTTTTAAGGGTGGAGCAGCGCTCCGGTTGATTATCAGCATAAAATATAATTTTATCTGGAAATTAAAGTCGTTTGCCTTTAAATATGGAGGAATGGCACTTATATTTTCAATCTCAATTTATAGTAATTGAAAGTAAATTAAATCAATGATAAGTCACAACATTAATATGTCCATTTAAGCAATAATGACGTTAGTAAGTGAACCTGAGCACCCATAATAACACACCACTACCTCAAATAAAGATCTCCGACATTCCTACATTTGTGACTACGACCCTGGACATGCTTTGAGGATTTTCTAAAGAAATTAAGAATGCGTTGTTTCAAAACTTTTTCAATTGTAAATATTTAAGTAAGCAGACATTTATAGTGTTTTAATGAAAATTGTTTTGTAGTAGATTATGTTGTATGCTCTTTAAAAGTTTAGTGGTAAAACAATATTTGATGAGCAAAATAATAAAAATGGACATAAAAAAGGTGCAAATACTTCCATAATTAGCGACAATGAGGTAAAATTGTTCAGATACACATAGTTTAAAGTTGAATGGCTATTCACCACCAGTTATCTAAATAATAACTAAATTGCATTGTTTGATATGTTTAAAAATACTGTTGATTTGTTGATGTATGAGCAGACATCTTGAATGTTACTTGGTTTCTCGTCACACTGAGTGTATAGCAAGGTAAAGAAACCTTTCAAGAAATGAGGGGAAGACTAACAAAATAAAAAGGGGATTGGGAGGAGGTTGAGGCACGGAAATAGAAGAATACAAGATAAGTTAAGGTAGACCACGAAACATATATTTCAAGAAAGGAATATAAAACCAGCAAGTGTATCAAAGAGCAATATAATATAATGTACTTTTATATTATCTCATTTCTTTTTTTTTTATATTTATTACTGTTGCCAGGCTATGGCCTGGGGTCAGTTTTTTAATTATTTCTCCACCACCGACTTGCTAGGTCTGCCGTAGCTTCATATGCCTTATAATCTAACTTAATAATATGGCAGCCACAACATCCAGTTCCTGGGCGTTATTTATCAATGTAAAAGAGTAAAGCCCTATTTTCATCAATGATAAATTTTCGGCCATGCCGGGAATCAATCCCGAGACCCTTAAGTAAGTAGGCAAACACGCTATCGACTGAGTTAAGGTGTTGGATCTATTTTCAACTTTAAGTTAAAAAGAGTTTTTTTTTAATCTTTTAGTGTCAATGTGTTACCTAATAAGTTATTTAAACTAACTAAACTAAGAAAATATAGAAGCATTTGCCTGGGTAGAGAATAATAAGCCACATCTAGCACTCCTACCTAAATTTGTCGCTGATAAATGATATTGGAATCTCAACATATTTGAAACAAACTCTACCTGCCAATCAGAGCGCCACCAGGCCCCTAAACAAGGACTTGACACCAGAAATGTGAGAGCTACGTTGGTAAGAAACACTTGTTCCAGCATCATGCTGACTTGAAACTCTAATCAAACTACAGTGACTCAACTAAACATGTGATTGTGAAAACCTTTGCCTCAATGGGTTGATTATAGTTATAGAAACAATCACGATTATAATCAGCAGTTAGGAACAATTATTTTTATCACCGTGTCTTACTATCCATTTGAGTTGCATACTAATTACACTGGTGGTTTTTGGAAGGATAAAGACCACATTAAAAGTATGTGTACCCGCATTTACATGGAGGGTACATTTTGGAAGAACCACCCTCGGTACACCTGACTGAGATTCAAACCTTGATCTCCCTGTCATCAGCAGTCTAGTCTACTGCGAGAGTGACGCTTTAGACCAAGCAGCCATCAAGGTAGGTACCAAAATATTCCTTTGAGATTTAATTAGAGATGGTTAGAATCTGAATCTTAAATTTTCTTTCAAAACAAATTTTCTTTCAAATTTTCTTTTTCTTTAAATTTTCTTGAATCCTTAAATCTTTAAATCTTTAAAAAGTACTATTTAGTAGATATACTTGAGATGTAATTTAGAAAAAAATTGCTTAAGGTTTGGTTCCACTGATAAATGCCATATTTTTTTTTTTTGTCATCTCTATTACACCAAAAACAATAATGAGGACACTTTTAAGTAAATTAATTAATTAATATAATGTTGTTACTTCCCCAAATTCACAAGTCTATATAATTCCTTTTACCAAACTGCTTGGAATTGTTATTTGACATAAAGCTCTTCATAATAAATGTATCCAAGATACTTTGAGTTGTTTACGAATCTCAAATCTCTCACATGAGGGATTCGTGTAGTCGAAGATTAGACAGTCTCATCCCTAGTTTTATCAGTAAGTTAATCTTGAAAATCATACTTTTAACTCAATTAGTATCATGTCAACCTACTGAGCTGAAGATGTCAGGTTGGATTCTTTGCAAGGGAAGTATAACTGAGAAATCAAATTTGTACCTTTTTAATGTTTAGTATTTTAATGGCATTGGCTCTGGTTGTTGTGTTTGTCCTGGAATTCGATTATAATAAGTCACTAAAAGCACGAAGAGGAATAAATATAGATGGGACTCGATTCTTCGAATCCAATCCAGAGATTTTAGAATCATAAAAGTCTCAAAAAAGTATTTCTAATAATATTTTTATTAATTATGAAGACTTTAACTTTATATAACAATTCCAATCAATTAGTAAAAGGAATTTTATTGACTTGTGTGGTTGGGAGGGTAACAAATTCATAAAAAAGAAACAAAATCATAAAAAAAGGTCAAACTTGTATTGATAAACTTTATTTACTTATATAATATATCTCTTTAAGGAAAACCTTTTTTCGTTTTTAGAGGTAAATTATATTACACTTGGAAGAAAGTACAGGAAAAGTGGATAGAAACATTAAAACAGGAAAAGTGCGGACACAATATGACTTTTATGATGAAAAAAAGAACACATGTAACACTTTCCATTGCCTTTTCAAGATGCAGCCATTACCGCTTTGTCCAGTGGCAGCAGTGTAAAGTGTGAACTGTGTTGTTCTTTTCATTGTAAAAGACATAAGGTGTTTCTATACACCTTTCCTGGTCCTTCTTCCAAATATCATACAATTATTTACATAAAGTGTTCTTTTTGTTGTTTGTGGTGTAATAGACATGACAAACAAGATAGCATTTGTCAGTGGATCCAAGGCTTAAACAACTCTTTTTAATATGTCTATTAAACTAAAAGTGTACATTTTTAAAGATTAAATAAATCTAAGATTCAAATTATAGAAATATATGATTTAACCCATCTCTAGATAGAACATTTAATAAATCTTCTCCATACTCCCTCCACAAAAAACACACACATATGCCCAGCTGATGAAAGAGTCACAATATTTTATTGATAACAAGGCACTACTGAGGGGCAGAAAAAAATTTTAAAAAATTGGTATATAGATTGTTAACTAGCATTTAAATCAACAATATATATGAAAATAACAGAAAATACAAATAGTAAGTGAATGTTAACACTATTTCTTATAAGTTATAATCCATTCATTAAAACATTCATACATTCAGTTAAGTGTTAAATTACTGGTCTGGGGCCTTGTTGTTAAGTTAATCACATATTTATAAATGGTTTTGAACCACCAATAGCAGTATGAGAGCTATAAAAACAAATTTCACATGAAAAATTGAGATATTTTTTTTAAAGAATTTGAGTCGCAAATTCAAAAATCTTTGAATCCTCAAATATCCTTAAGGGTTCAAGGGCTCATCCTTATTTGATAGTAATTTTAACACACTAAGTGAAAGTGTCTAGATATTGTGTGTTTTATTATATCTCCAAGACCAGTGAATCTCAATAGAGATAAGTTAAGATCATACCTTTAATTCTTTTGCACACCTAAATTATAAACAATGCACAAAGGTAAATGTTTACAGTATGATTTAAGCAAACAAATGCAAGTCTTTACCTTCTTCTTTAATGTCCATATTGACAACTCCATTCATAAACCTAGCAATATACAGCTTGCTACACATATGACATACATCTTAATAGTGAGCCTATTCATCATTTTTATCATGTGGAGAGAAAGTGATTGTCTAAATATGTAATAGCTCCTTCAAGTTATGTTTTATCTAATCAGATTGTCAAACTTGAAACTACAGTGGTGACCATGTGTGTGTAACATAAGTGTTGAGATGTTATATCACCGGGCGAGACAAGATGCACCCGGAAGAAACAACACATTTTCATTACATTGCAATTTCTGGCTCTTTTTTTTTCATTTCAAATATTAAAAAAAAGCTTAATGACTGCATCATTTTTTTCTCAGATTTGATCAAAAAAGAATGTATATTTATTTTTCTTGAAAATGGTCAAATATATATCTTCAAATAGAAACACATTAATTTTAACTCTGTAACGCCATTATTTAAAGTCATATTTGAGTTTTAATATTTTTACTTTATTTCTTTGAGTGCTTTGGTTTGTTTCGGCCACCGACTTACTAAGCCTGCGGAGCTGCCACTTAAAGGTCCTCAGGTAAACCTTCCCTAACCGAGGCTACAGGTGTCTGACAGTGACTTAGCTTGTCTTCACCAACCCTCACACCCCCAGCCCACCAAGCTGGGAGCCGGTCGCCGAGACCTTGTTGACCAGTCTCATGTCTGCACCTGATTTGGGTTCAAACCCGACCTCCACCAGGGTGCTCAGGCCCCGGTGCACACCATATAAAGTGGTCAGGGATTTAGGTCCTTAGCTCTTGACCTTTTCATTTTTATATATTAGTTTGCCATTGTTTATTTTGTTAAGTTAATACTATTCTTAAAACACCTAAATTCACTATGGATGTAATAGGCTTGCAAGTGCCCAATATTTAAATAATATTTTATATAACATTTTAACAAATTCCCTTCTTTAAGTTTATTAGAAATCATGTTAACATTATCAAGACACTGAGAGAACCACACTTATAGTACACTATTGTTTTCCAATCAGTTAGGCCTATTTTAATAGATAGCCTTCAGCATCTTCAGTGCATTATTCTTTTCTAGGCCTGATTTAATCTCTATATTACTAAATGAGCCAGTTCAAGTGTGGAGTTTTATGTTAATAATAAGTAAGCTCCCTAGTCCAAATCATAATCAAAGTTGTAAGCAATATATGTTCTAAATTTCAATTCATTAACTTTATTTTTGGGCCTTAACTTTATCATTATCATCAATATAATTAGCACGGCATCTTACTACCCATTCTGGTTATACGCACTTACGCTAATGTGTAATGGTAGGGTGATTGTGAGATGAAATGGAGGACCTACAGTTTAACGTGGAAAATCTGAGCCACGGTGGAGGCCTGGCATTCCCCACATTCACAAGTTGTGATTAATACATGTCTTGTCAGAGGTGAAGGAACGGTTTGTTGGTAATCAGATAAATTTGTGCCAGAACTGAGGATTGAGCCCTGGACCCTCATAACAGAAGTCCGACACCTTACCCTTAGACCACCAGGTCACCTACCTTTAACTTTTAAATCTAGTAGTTTAGTAATGAATAAAATGGTAAAGTATTAGGAAAATTGTAGAACACAAATAAAAGAAAAGACACTAACACATATCTACACACACTTCAATATTTCGATGCTATTATAGCACCTTCCTGAGGAAGTAGTAGACTACTACTTGCTGAGGAAGGTGCTATAATAGACACTAACACATATTGAAGTGTGTGTAAATATGTGTTAGTGTCTTCTTTTATTTGTGTTCTACAATTTTCCTAATACTTTATCATTTTATTCATTACTAAATGTTTTTTGCTCAATGCACTTTTTCATACATATTATTTTAAATCTAGTAGTTTGTAATTCTTGTAAAGTTTTGTTAAAATTATAGAGTCATCTAAATTTATTACTTTTATCTGTCACTTTTAAGCACTGTATTTTTTTATTTTATTTCTACCTGGAAGCTGTGTCTTGCCACTGTGGAAAGAGGAGATTTGGCGCGAACAGCTAGCCAATCAGCACATCAAATTTTAGCATCTGTTTTTGATAATATGGTAAAGGGAAGTGTGAGACGCGAGACACTTACCGGTTAGCACACGAGCTAGGAAGACGTGCTAGGAGGTACTTAACAAATAGCCGCTCTTTTGTTTTCCCTTTAGGGTGTTATAGAGATGGGTGGAAGAAAAGGGAGACAACCATGTGGCTAAATTAGCATAGCTTTAACCATATAAGTTTATCTTAAAGTATTAATTAACTATTTTTTTATCATATGTACTTTTTAAAGATTAAATGTAATAAAATAGCATGTGTTAATATTAATGTTGCTTCAAAATAAAACCGATGAATCAACTTAATCAAATTCAATCTTTTTATTCAAATGAGCCATCAAACCCCACCATTATTAATTAACCCGGAGAGTAATCTTAGAAACTCCACAGAACCAACTGGCCGCCGTGGATAAACCAAATAAATATGATGGCGAGGAGAAGTGACTTGTTAGAAATGTTGATGTTTCAATAACCGACTAGGCACAACCACTTGGTAGTAAGATCAGGATTGAGTAAGAGAGGCTAGGCAGGACCCCCTAGGAAGACACCTAGTATTGAAGAAAAGAGGAAGATGGCAGCGTTTTACTAAACTGACCTAGCCACAGGTTGGAAACAGTTGATTAGATTTTTTAAATTTTAATATTCTTCTTTCTTTCAAAACCTCTTTAATTGCCATAGTTTAGTATAAAATGAATAAATTACATACATAGCAGCTCTGATGTTACCTTTGAACAAAGTTCTGGTGTTAATATCAATATTTTAAATAGATACTCATATAATGGTGAAAACTTTCACAATACAATCCAATAAACGCTAGCGACACACAGAAATTAGAGCGCCGTCATAGATTCAGCAGCATCAGCTGTGTTAATTTCTTATAACTTATTAAAAAACGAGGATCGATGTGACATCTAGAGAGTTATGGAGAAACTACATCAATGAGGTATCTAGCGGCAAGGCTAAGCAGCAAGAAACTGAAAATCGCAAGGCACCAATGTAAAGGAGTTTTAAATAAGAATGAGCCAATAGAAATCACAGGATAACTGGTGAGAGGGTTGAAGGTTGATGCCAACAATGTAACAATTTAGTTACACTTTAGTTGTTGGAGGTGGAAAAATATTTTGAATTATTTAATAAATGCATCCATAGCTTGCTAAAATGTTTGAATATTAATTATTTTTAAATCTTTTGGCCTCACATTGCTTGCTTATATATGTATGGATAAATTATTATTCTGTGTTCCTTAAATTCACAATACATAGCTTAGAAAGTGTTAAAAATCTAATAAAATGAAACATTGACATGCTTTTAAATGAAATTAGCATTCTTATTTCTACTGAAGCAATGCTCTATATACTGGTATGGTTATGTATCCCTCTACGGCATCAAATTATCTTTTATTTCCTTTAAGATGAAGTACCTAGGGAAAAAGACCACATGGGAGGCCAAGAGATGGGAGAAACATATAACAGAAAGTGTGCAAGTGAGACTAGAAGAATATACACTATTATTAAAGGAGAAAGATAGTAAAGATAGAGTAAAATGGAGGCATTTTACTAAACTGACCTGGCCACAGGCTATAAACAAATTATCAGGATAAGTAGTTTGTTAGAACTGTAGTATACAATAGAAACTGTTTTTTGCGTTAATAATTATTATTATTATTATTATTAGCACCGCGTCTTACTACCCGTTCGGGTTATACGCACTTACGCTAATGTGTAATGGTAGGGTGATTATGAGATGAAATGAAGGACCTACAGTTTAACGTGGAATCCGAACCACGGTGGAGGCCTGGCATTCCTCACATTCACAAGATGTCTTGTCAGAGGTGAAGGAAGGGTTTGGTAATCAGATAAATCTTTGCCGGGACCGAGGATTGAACCCCGGCCGCCAGCATTGAAGTCTGACACCTTACCCCTAGACCACCAGGTCACCGCGTTAATAATAATCTCTCTCTTACAATGTCAGGTTCTATCTACAGTAATCTCCTGATTATTCTCAATCAGGGTTGGCTGGTTTTCAGCTTACCCGTGTGTTCAATTGGTAAAAAATTAATTTCAATTTTTTTCAAATTTCATACAACTCTTCTGTTTCACTAACCAAGAGTCAGGAGTTTTTTGTTGATAGTTTCTAAATTTTATTTATCTCTGCTATTACATAAAATGTCTCACACCCATGTGTAGACTATTTATGATCTCACAACACCTGTATATTTATTTTATAATTATTTTTATTCATCTAATGTTCAATAACTCAAGTTTTGATAACCAAGCCAAACTATTCTGCTAAACTTTCACTTCTTCCAGTATCTTTTCAGATCGATTTGAAAAGGTTTTTTTTAGAGAGGTATAAAAATGTTCATAGTCGCAATGTCATCAATACTGTAGTTGTTTTTACCAATAAAATAAAAAATTGATAGAAAAATTTCGCAGATCTTTTCCCCATCTCTTCTTCCCCAAAATTCTACCTTCCTCATTTTTATTTGAGGCTACTAAAATTCTAAATACGACTTTGAATTTAACATGCAAATAGGATTTTTTTTTTAACTTTGAAATTAAAAATGCAGTTTAAAAACTAAGTTAAATTTATCCAGTTATTTGACTGATTTACCTGCAATATCTCGTGATCAGGTACTGTGACAATATCAGCGTTTACTCGGAACTGGTAAACTTCATCACCATCTTGCTCGTAGAAAACCACAGCGTGCTGGGTAAATATCACAATTTGAGAGCAGAGCATGATTTTAAAGAGAGCTTTAACATGTTAATATTTTGTAGGTCCAAATTAACAAAAGTCTACCTATGTGAGGTTGAAATTTATATTTATGAAGTGAATTAAATAATGTTTGTTAAGACCAATTTGTTAAAAAGATTTAAATAAATAAACTTGGTGGCATGAGTCTGCAATTGAGTCATATCGATTGACCAAGTGGCCGCTGCCTGTTGGCAAAGATAGTGCCAACTTCTGAATAAAAAGGGTGTCAGCTCAACAAACTCTCCAGCTGTTAATCTCGGTTTCTAAGCTGGAGCCACTCCTTTTCCCATTGTCTTCACTGGGCTGAGTCGACCCAGTTTAAGACCCAGTGCACCTACAAGATTTGAACCTTGAACTTCTCAACGAGGACAATCCAGTCCATGGGGAGCTTGAAGCCTGTGACCTCTGGTGTAGGTATTCATATTTCTTATGGGGGGGGGGCTATTAGTGAAGCGGATGAAAGTTGTCACGCAACAAGTTGTTCTGACAATGACAATGCCGAGTGGTCTGATGCTACACTCACCAGTGTTCCGTCCATCTCTATCGTGGGGAACTCTACCATCAGGTACATATACTCGGAGTTCCTCTTTTCCTTCTCATTGATCATCTCGATCTCTCTGAAGGTCAATCGGTCCAGCCAGTCTACCTTGGCCAGGTGGCCATTTCGATGCTTTTTCGATAACTATGACAAAAACATGTAAATAGAAATATACATGATTAAAAGTTTAATTCGAACAGTTGTGTGGGCAAACTATGTCTGAAGCTATATAATAACTAATTATGTTAACTATCAAAATGGATTCAGGCAGATTTAGACAGAGTTCCATTTTAACAAGTAGATTTTGACCTGCTACCTTCAAATAACATGTTAACATGTTCTATAAGCTCTTGCAATCAAAATAAATAATATAAACTTCATCCATCCCATATTCAATGGATAAGTTTCTCCTAAAGCAATTAATTGGAAAGTTAACTAGACTTTTTATAGATTTTTGTGATTTTGGAAAATCAAAAGCGAAAATTAAAAATTATCAATTTGGAAATTAAATTATTGATTAGTAATGTTAATAATTTTGTAAAGAAAATATGTTTAATCAATAGGGTGGCCCAACCCTAAATTAAAAGAAAATACAACATTTCCATTAACTATGGTATACCAGCTGACACTTGAGTTACAATATGTTATATTTCTCCAACATTACTTTGCACCTAAGAATTTCAGATTCAGCATGAAATGTAATTTTTATTTGATAGGTCATGTAAGTTTAGTTCAACCTGGCTTATCTGAAACGTATTGGGTAGATCCAGCTAAGCAAACACTGATGTGTAGTTAAGTCATGAACACAAAAGATAAAATCAGTATGTATGTGTAAAAAATTTTATTTTTTAATATTGTACCTTGGCAAGACGCTGCATCTGTTCCTTGCCATGATCCCTAGCCTTGCCATGGGTTGAACTGGGGAAATTACCGTCTGCCTCCTTATTGGGCCAAACTCGTAGATCCAGCATGCCCTGTTACAAAACATTCCACCCTACAGAGCACTTTAAACAACTTTAAAGAGTTTGGTTTAATACAAGAATTACAGCTACGCATTTTGGGTAGCAAATGATATTTTGAACACCTCAGTAATAGAAATTCATAAACTATGTTCCATGTGGAACCATGAGGTACCACCACAAGAATTAAAGGAAGGTATTATAATACCCATTTTAAAATGGGGATGAAACTGAGTGTAATGAATATAGAGGTATTTCCTTAAGTACGAACATTCTATAATCCAACACCTTAGCTCAGTCGGTAGCATGTCTGTCTAATGAGATAAGGGTTCCGGGTTTGAATCACGACATGGCCGAAAAATCTATCATTAGTGAAATGTAGGTTTACCCTTTCACATTGATAAATTAACAGTCGAGGACTGGATGTTGTGTTTGTCATAGTATTAAGTTAGTTTATAAGGTATGTGAAGCTACGATAGACCTAGCTAGCTGATAGTGAAAAATATATGGCTTGAATAAAAAAACTGACCAAGCCCACAGGCTGGAAACAGTAGGCCTAATGGATGTAAAAAAATGCTATAAAATTTTATTAGACATAATTTTAATGAGATTGACACCATATGTAGGGGAAATAGTTGGGGATGATCAGTGTGGATTTCGACGAACTGGATCAACAACAAATCATATTTTAACTATTTTGCAAATATTAGGAAAAAAATAAATTAAAGTACATGATGGTTTATACATTATAATATATGGATTTTAAAAAGGCCAACAATTCAGTTAAAAGAAATATATTATATTGAATTTTAGTTGAGTTTGTGATACCCAAAAAACTTGTCAAGCTAATTGGGGTATGTTTGTCTGATATGCGTGGCAGGGTATGGGTTGGATGTAACTTATCAGATACTTTTGAAATAATGGGTTGAAACAAAAGCTGCACTTTCCCCATTACTTTTTAATCTAGCTTTAGAGTATGCTATTAGGGTAAAACAAGAGAGTAAGGAAGGGTTGATATTAAATGGTAGAGTGCATCTATTAGGATATGCAGATGATTTATCTTTGTTGGGAAATAATAAGGAAGCTGTTGTAAGAAATGCAGACATTTTATTAGAGGCTAATAAGGAAATATAGTTTTAGAGGTGAACGCTGAAAAGATAAAGTATATGATCACACATAAAACATAACTTGGGGACGATAGTATAGAGATTATTGCAAACAACATATCATTTGACAGGGTTAAAGAGTTTAAATATTTAAGAACAATTTTAACTGCCAATAATGAGGAGATTGAGGTTTAAATCTCAGTCAGGTGTACTGAGGGTGATTTTTCCATAATTGTTTTCCACTTTCCCTACATGCAAATGTGGGTAAACTTCCTATAAATACAATATTCCTAATCTTTAAACCCACAGGCGTAATGAGTACATAAGCATATGACCCAAATGGGCAGTAAGACGCCGTGCTAAAAAAAAAGTTTAACATTAACGATATTAGATTGGAAATTAGGAAAAAAATACAGTTGGGAGATGTATGCTACTACTTGGTTGTTGACATCTCGCCTGCTTTCAAGAAATTTAAAACTAGGAATATACAAAACAATAACTTTAACGGCTGATCTCTATGGGTTTGAAACATGGTCTCTTACCGTACATGACAAAAACAAATTTAGGGTGCACGAAAACAAGGTGCTTAGGAAGATATTTGGTCCAAAAAGAGCTGAGGATACTTGGGAATGGAGGAGGTTACATAATGGTGAGTTACATAATCTGTACTCATTTCAGGACATTGTTAGGATAATCAAGTCTCATAAATTACAATAGGCAGGACACATAGCACAAATGGGATACCCTTGAGCCTTGTTCAGGGTACTGACTTCCCAATGGGAAGAGATCATTGGGAAGACCTAGATTCAGATGGGAAGATAACATTAGAATGCATTTGAAAGAGATAGGGTGTAATAAGGTGGACTGGATAGAACTATCTCAAGATAGGAATAGGGTGTAATGAGGTGTACTGGATAGAACTAGCTCAAGATAGAGATAGGTGGCGTACTTTTGTAAGTTTAGCAATGAACTTGTTTGTCCCTGATGCCATAAAGTAAGTATATTATATATGTCAGACAGTATGCAAGAACAAAGCTGAGTGTAACAGTAGTGGTGTTAATTTGCTTACAGAGCGCGGTGATATTTATCCAAGAAATTACATTATAACGTGAGTAGTGTACTAGTGCAGTCCCAAGAACAGTAATGTGACACTATTAACTCACACTAATTTAATACTACTACTCTACTCACATGATTGGCCCACTCAATTTCATTCTTGCAAACCAGCCTTTGATTTTAACAATTTCTTTCTTCCATTTCTCTTTAAAATAGGCAAAGATTTCATCAGCTAGATTTTGAAAAGATTAACTACTGAGGATTAGGTCATAAGTGAAAAGTTAACAAATATATAATAATAATTCTAAGCCGTCACAATTACCTGCCTAAAGACTCCGTGCTTGCCGAAAAGAGAGATGGTGGTACCCCCTATTGGCTGCATCTGAGATGGTCCCAGACAGTCGTACACTGTAAGCGCCAGCTGAGCGTTGCGAGGAAGGTCACTGAACATTACAGGGAGCGTCACCCACTCATTCCAGCTACAAACACATTCCTTGTTTATCAACAAAAGGCTTGGTGAAATTAAACAGGGTTCAAGCATTAAGGCAATGTAGTAGTATCAGTCTGGAAAGGGAAAGTCACATCAGAAATCATAATATGCAAAACCAAGCACAGCGCACCTATCCGGGATTCAAATCTCGACCTCCCTGATAAGGGTGAACAAGAGAAATGCAAGCCTGGCAGTTTAAATGTCTCAGTCACTAAGGACAAGATTTTTATATGTATTTACGGATTGAAACAACTAACTCTCTACCCTTAAGGAACTCGAAAGTCCATGGCCGGCAAAATGCAAGCTCGCAGTTCAACCCTATTTTGAGACATCCCCCTCCAATACCTAACCTGACACCCAAGCACATGTTAATATTATCCTCCAATCGACATCACAGCCTTCCAAATGAGTCTCCAGGTTTCTCAACTAAAATGTTATGTACATTCTTGAAAGCTTAAAACAACTACCATTATTATTTATCAAAATATTATTACTGTCGCTATAAAAATTATTTATTCTTCAACAATCTTTTAAATTAAGATTAGGCAGTTTGTTTTAATTATATTTTAGATCTAAAAGCAAATATTTTGCTAAGAATTTGAGAAATTTAAAAGGCTTACTTAAATAGTTTAACATTTCTCATTTGAGTGACCACTTTATTCAACTAAACTCTCTTCAATATTTTTATGGCTTATTTAAGTAATAATTCAAGTACAGTAATCCCTATCAGTAACTTAAAAGCTGCTCAAAAAAATTACATATATATAATACTTGTTATTAGTTGCTTATCATAATTTTATTCTAGAGCTGACACAGAAACCAGATCTCAGACTATTAATTTACTACAAAGTGAAACATGACAAATCCAGCCTAACAAAAAATTAGACAATAATTGTGTCAAAAAGAACACTAGCAACTGTGATCTAAGGTGTTGGATTTGTGATTTAAATATATCGAACTTAAGGGGACAGAAATAATTGAGCAAATTTTAAAGAACTAAACATGTAGTCACTAAAGTGATATTGGGAAAACATACTTCACAAAATCCATATTGCTCACAGAGGGTCATGAACGAACCTTGACCTTTAGGTTCAAAGCCAGTCATGTCGGTTTCTACATGTTAATAAGGTATAAGTTACACATACTTCCAACGAGAAGTGAAGGCTTTGTAAGACGTGGATACTGGAAGAGCAAGAGGCCGGCCGTCGGCAAACACTTGACACACCACCATGAGGTCGGAGCAGCCATCTTGGTACAGGCCAGAGAACTTGAGCATAGGATCAGTCAGGAGTTTCTCATAGTCTGGTTTCTGGCGTTTGCCCTCCAAAGTTCCACTAGAAAAAATTAAGAGTAATAATAATATCTAGTACTGTAATTATACTTATAGCTTATAATACTCGCATCAGTGATTGAATAGTCAAAGGCAAGGATAAGGAACCTGTAGCCTTTTGAGTTTGGTGCGGCTGTTTCACATATTTTGTCAATTATGCATAACACGGTGCTAAGAAAAAGCTTATAAGTGGTGAAATAAATTTCATTTGGAATGCTTGGGATGACATGCATAGAGGGAAGCAGCGATATGAGTGGCGCCCCACTCAATGGTCAAACGATGTGGAGGTCTCCGCCGAGAGTAAGACTATCAAGGGGGAAAGAGAAAAAAGAAAGTTTCATAAATATATTATATTTAGCACCGAATCTTACTACCCGTTCATGTTATACGCTTTAAGTACTAAGTATGCTAATGGATTAGGAATTGGGAAGGTTTAAATAGCGGAAGTTAACCCGCATTTGCGTGGAGGTAGAGTGGAAAACCATTTAGGAAAAACCACCCCCAGTTCACCCGACCGAGATTCAAACCTCGATCTTCCTGTCTTCAGCAGTCGAGCTAAACACGACAAGCGCGTTAGCCAACTATGCCACCGAGGCGGGTAAAGTTTCATAAAACTGGTCTCATTTGCACATAAATGTTTTACACTAGATATCGCTATGGTTTGTCTCAAAAATGAGAAAAACTTGTTTTAAGTAAATAAATAAGATTTAAAAAAATCTGGTTAAATATGATTTGAACCTTTATAAGCGTAAATAATGTGAAATGTTTTATAAAAGAGTAGAAACATAGTATTGGTATTCTAAATTTAGTAATTTTTAAGTGTGAGGATTTATAAAGCTCGACCCAGCAAAAAAGTGTAAGATTTCTACTTGAAGTGTTTCTCAAGATAATAATACTTGAAATAGTAATTACATCAATTATGTCTATAAGCATAGTTAATCAGTAAAGTTTTGAGAGCTTAGTCTACACACTTCATAGTTGTATTGTCCTTAGTTTGTAAAGTCGAGATTGACCATAAAATAATAGATTTAAGTGTATAATACAGGATCTTGATCAGTAACAATTAGTAAAAGTTCAATCAAGTTTGACATTTTAAGGATCACATAGACAGTTGCAAAGAACTAATATATAGAGTGATGTGTGTATTCAATTAAAAACATCAATGACAGTAACGGAATGCCATAATTTTATTAATGTAAACCAAATTCACATTTACCTACATCTTTAATAGTGAGTCCTTAGAAAATTAATTAGTCTAATTAGGAAAGAGTAAATGTATTTTTTTTAAATTGTCAATTATGGTTACAAAATATGCTGAATACTTTTTCTTTCGATGAATTTGATTAGATAAAGTAAATTAAGTCCCTGCAAAGCCTTCTTAAGATATTAAAAACCATAAGAATACTATAATACTGTAAGATACTTTACTTAAGTCTCATCCTATCTATACTTGCCTTCAATCACAATTATTTTAATAAATTTATCTTTTATCAGTAAACATGTTATAATCATTTGTTATTTCCCTGAATATACCTACAAGTATTGTTTATTATTTAATACTAATTAATTTTCTGCAATTTTCATTTTTATCTCAAAGTACTTGCTCATTATTTATTTTCTTTTTTTACTTATTTTTTTATATCTATATCTATAAAATTTATTCATCAATATTATCACACATATTTCAATTATAAACAGAACTTATGTTTTCACAGTAGCCATTTTAGAATAGATATTAATTCCCTGAACACACCCACATGTCTTGTTTATTAATAGAAAACTAATTAATTTTCTTCAATTTTCATATTTATTTCAAAGGAACTTTATCATAATTTATGCAATTATTATTTTTTATTTTTTACATATTTTTAACTCATTTTTTTAAGTTTATTGATTAAATGTGTTCATCAATATTCTCACACATATTTCAAAATTATCTTATCTGTAACATAGTACTGGTACTGTTGTCTTATGTTTTGTGTATTTTTTTTATAGTTTTTACTTTTATTTCATGATAAAATATTTTCATGATGTATTTTTAATCTTGTAAAATTTAAATTATTTTAAATCCATAGTCTTATGAGTGAGCTCTAGCTCTTTGGATCATTTAATTAATTATCAAATAATAATAAAAAAGGAATGAGAGAAAATACCTCATCTTTGTAACTTATAGTCCTGTACATTAATTTTGCACGCATGCTCGCGCACACACACACACACACACTCTACACCCTAAACCACATGATAGGCCTATTGTGACATCTAATGGCAAGGTATATTTAATACAGTCAAATCAAATTCATCGAAATAAAACTATTTCATAAAATTCATTAAGCACAATCAACATTTTCATAATTCACATCACTGGTCATAGAGTCTAGGGTGTCACTCTCACGGTAAGCTTGGTTGACAAATACTGATAGATCAGGGTTCGATTCTTGGTTAGGTGTAGTGAGAGTCTGTTACTAAATAAATTCCCACTGTGTCTCCGCATAAATGTGAAAATATTTTCTGTAAATTCTACCTTGTAAATTCTACAAGATTAGTGGAGTTAACATATTATATATCAGTAGAATTTGTATAGTTATATGCGTTAACGCAAATGAGCACCGAGATGCAATGGAGAAAAAATCTTGAGTTTGATTTTTTTTTATTGTTAATAGTTAAAATAATTATAGCCTTAATGAAATGCCAATAAAAGGTAGATAAATTCAAATGTGTGATACATTGATGTGTTCATTTAAATATACACATCAATGTTTATTTATTTGTTTACTTGTGAATTGTTCTTTGTAGCTGTCAGTAATAATAGTCGTTAATAATTTCCAAGTTATCTAACTTGCACAGAATATTATTGACTTATACGTAGGGAGTCTGTAGAAAGAGCAATATTTTACTGTGGAGCCCATTTGTATGTATACAACGCTTGAAATTTGCTGTAAATGTTTATAAAATAAGAACTGATATAAATAGGTGTAAATATAATAATATTATAGATCTAGCTGTGTACAATACCCCCAAGTAAATAATATATGATGCAAACATATAATTTAAATTATTTACTTATTTTGTAGTACCGGTATGTTAAGAGTTGAAATCAAGCTCGGCTTAAACTTGACCTACTAGAACATATTAAACTCTTACTATCCTCGAAACTGACAGGAAATTGGGGCCTACTAATATATTAGGGAACGGGTAGTAAGACGCGGTGCTGATAATAATAATAATAATAATAATAATATATTAGGTAGGTACTCTGGGTAGGACTGTAAGATTGACAGTGACTCTTGATCTGATGAAGCTGTATATGAGAGTGACAGCTTGTCCTTAAAAATGTGTTTTTTAGTGTTCTAATTTTTTTTAAATTCAAGTATCATTAAGTGTACTGGCTACCCACCCTAATTTTAACAATGATTTAGCCTAGTGTTCTATTACAGTCTTTTGTGATTGTAGCTCTACTATTAATTATTGTACAATTTGATTTTGTCTTGCATATCTCAAATATACAACTTGGTAGGCAATAGTGATGAGATTATAGACCTATTTGACAGCACCGTGTCTTCAAAAACAAACTATTTTCTTTCGAGAACCAAATTAAAATGCCTTTTAAGTGTGTTCTATTTATGTTTTAGCTAGGATGCCAATGTAATCCTGAATCTTTAAAACTGCTGTTATCTTTAATTGGCTTGTTAATTGTTAAATTGTTTAAAAAAATGTTAAGTTTGATGTGTATTCGTGCATAACCAATTACATTTCTAGACCCTTCACTTTTCTAAAGATAAAATAATTTTTAATAAATACATTTTAATTTGTATCCTGGTGTCCAAAGATGAGCTATGAACGTAGCAGAACTTATCATCCAATTCTTCCATGATTAATAAAAGTAATCATTACAGTTTCACAATAACCAAACAAATGTCATTTCGAGAAATTCACCAGAATGACATTAAGTTCAAAATGTGAATTATCAGCTGACAATACATAAAATAAAAACGGAACGGAGCAACAACACTATAAAAATAAAGTATCTTAATACAATCTAGAATACGTACCACCTCAATTATTGAGAGAAAATGATGTCAAATTAAATTAGAATCATAAAAATTATTGAATAATTTATATGTTTACTTATGCATTAGGTTTTTCTAAATAATTTCTTCGTGTTTATAAGAACTATTTATATATATACATTTCAACCAGATTTGTAGTTTACAAAGGGAAATATGTCTACAACTAGGAACTTTTTTTTATATATAGCTTGCTTAGCCAATATTTATCATTGAATAGTGTGTTTGGTTGGCTTTTAACCTGTGCATTTAGTTGCTTATTTAAAAAATTAAAATATCCATTTTTTTTAATAGAAGTTTCACACTTGCTATTTTAATCGAAGGGTAAATCTTACAAACCTAACGAATATAATGAAATAATATTTAAGAAGATGCAATAATATAGTTTTAGAGTTCTTATACTAAACACATTTTATTGAACAAAAATTATTTTGCTCTAAAACAAATGCAATATGAGTGACGATTCAGATTCGGATACGGGTGTCAGTAAACCTGTGAAATCTATTCTAGAAGTAGATGATGCTTGGGCCCTTAAGCTACCAGAGTTTCGTAAAGAAGACAACCCACACAAACTGTTGGAAGAAAGCTCCTTTGCAACTTTATTCCCAAGATATAGGGAACATTATTTACGAGAGTGTTGGCCTCTTGTTCAAAAGTCCTTAGATGAACATGGGATAAATGCAACACTAGATGTTATAGAAGGAAGCATGACAGTGCGAACCACTTCAAAAATGTGGGACCCATATATCATCATCAAGGCTCGAGATATGATTAAGTTGTTGTCAAGGAGTGTACCCTATGAACAGGCCGTTAGAGTGCTTCAAGATGAGATCAGTTCTGATATCATTAAGATTGGCTCTCTGCTGCGCAACAGGGAGAAGTTTGTCAAAAGACGACAAAGATTGATTGGTCCTAACGGCTGCACTTTGAAGTCCATAGAGCTGCTAACAGGTAGCTAAAGAAACAACTCTTTAGACAAAATATATAATATAGTAAGCCCATAACAGTAGACCTGTAGATTATGTCAAGCTCATCTAGTTTCGCTTGCCCGTTACGAGCATGTTAAGGTTTGACTCTCCGAGTATTTTGTAAGTGGTTTTCCTAAATGGTACTCCACTCAATATAGATCTACCTAAATGTAGTTACATTTCCTCTCACTATATGTTTATCATCCCTACTCATTAGTGTAATTAAATGTAAAGATACCATATGGGTAGTAGCCTAAAACATGGTGGAGGGAGAAGGGAAAAAATAAATTACTTGATGGGGTAGGCCACAATCAAGCTAGCCTGTATGCCAGACTTACAACCTTCAGGTTAAAATGGCTGTGATCTTTGGGAGAACTTGATTCCTTCAACACAGAGATCACTACGTTCAGTCCCAGGTGACAACATCGCTACTTTTCAGGCATTTTAACAATTCACTTTAAAGATAATTTTACTAGAGAACGAACAAAAATTCCCTACTAGTGTCAAAGAATCGTCTTTCTGAAAGCTAGGCCCAGGTAAACCAAACTCCCAAACTAACTTGGGCCTACTTAGACTGTGTATTACAAAGAAAACTTAGAATACAATGGTCCTTTTTTCTTGTTAGAAAGCAAATGTTTGTTAATCTAGTTGTAAGCAATCTTCAAATACTCTAGATTAATTATTTGTCTGAAAAGGTTTGTGGGGGGAGGGGGCGGCAGGATTGCTGGTAAATGAACTATTGGACCACCATCCCTTTACAATGAACCATTTAAAAGTGAGTTGTTTCACTTGGAAGTGCTAAGGACTACCTAGCACTCTCCAGTGCCCAAGGACTCAATCTGGCTCAAGGGACACAGCAAAACTCCTGTGGAAGGATGAACGTCTTGTGTATAGCCTACCTTGTTTGTGTACTTGGTACCTAAAATCAATCTGCAGCAGTTTGACACAGGGGCATTGGTTCACCTACTCTCGCAGTAGACTAGACTGCCAATGATGGGGAGATCAAAGTTAGAAAGTAGGTGAACTGGGGGTGGTTTTTCCAAAATTGTTTTCCACTCTCCCTCCACACAAATGCAGGTACACTTTCTATAAATATAACCTTCCTCATCCCTAAAACCACTTCAGTAGGTCCATCTTACAAGTATAGGCCTTGAGCAGTCCTATTTTTATTTAAAAATATTATAAGGGCCTAGCATTAGGTTTTAATTTTTGGATCTAGCCATGAGTAGATAATTAATTTATTATATTAAATATCAACTAGAAAGGAAATAACTTACTGGTACCTAGTGATCAAGATTCCAAAGTGAAGTAAGTGTAGGTTCATGTCAAATATGCTCACCAAATTCCTTTTCACAATTTAAGACATTCAGCGTCACCCAAACCCTAAAATACTAGTGTTTCGTGTTGCGCTTCAGTGTCCACAACTCTTGGGAAAGCTTATAAAGTAATATAAAATGGCTTTGCCCCCAAAAAGTTTTTTTTTGCACCATGTCTTACTACCTGTTCGGGTTATACACCTATGTATTTATTATTATTTTATTATTTTTATTATTTTTATTATTATTTTTATTATTGTTTTTTTTATTATTATTATTTTTATTATTATTATTATTTTTATTATTATTATTATTATAATTATTATTTATTATTATTATTATAATTATTATTATTATCATTATCAGTAGTAGTAGTAGTAGTAGTAGTAGTAGTATTAGTAGTAGCACCACGTCTTACTACCCATTCGGGTTATACGCTCTTACGCTAATGTGTAATGGTAGGGTGATTGTGAGATGAAATGGAGGACCTACAGTTTAACATGGAATCCGAACCACCTGTACTAATTACACTAATGGATTAGGGATTAGGAAGGCTTCATTTTGAGGAAATCCACCCGCATTTGTGTAGAGGAAGAATAGAAAACCATTTAGGAAAAAATACCCCCAGTGCACCTAACCTGGATCGAACCCTGATCTCCCCGTCTTCAGCAGTCTAGTCCAACATGAGATTAGCGTATTACAGGTGTTTTGCTGTACCACACAGCCACCAAAGCGAGTAAAAAAGTTTGTTAATCGTTCAATGCCTCGAGAAACTATTCACAGTATGTTTTCTTCATTTTCTTTCTATCGTTTGGAGCTGTTTTAAATCTTCCTTATATTTTCTACTACCCATCCTACCCTTTTTATAAACATGGGACTGCAACACCTTGACCCTGAGATGGGCACAACTAAGGATATTAATTAACAATACCTGATATTCTAAATTTTTTATTTTATGCTTAAAATGTTCTTAAATTTGAACCCTGTTTAGTAACTTATCAAAATATTGAAATATTTAGATGGTTGACATTTCTTGTCCCAGGTTGCTACGTGTTAGTCCAAGGACAGACAGTAGCGGCGCTAGGTCCTTACAAGGGCTTGCAGCAAGTGCGTCAGATCTCCGAGGACACAATGAAGAATATTCATCCCATCTATAACATCAAGGCTCTGATGATCAAGCGGGAGTTGGCACGGGACCCCAAACTTCGCAGCGAGAACTGGGAGCGTTTCCTTCCGAAGTTCAGTGGCAAGAATGTTAGCAAACGCAAGCAGCCCAAGCTCAAGAAACAGAAGAAGGAATACACACCTTTCCCCCCACCACAACCAGAGAGCAAGGTAACTTATAACATTTTTGTTATAATTTAAAATGCAGATGTCTGAAGAACTAGGCCTTACTGTGGGCTACTGTATTTTCTGGCATCCATAAGGGGTGTATGAAGCTTCATAAACTTAGATTTTGCTTCAAATATTTGTAATCTTCGACCTCGTTCAATTCAAAAGTAAAATGATGGATTCAACTATAATAATGCTTCATCAATAAAATATTCAAAGTTAACTCACTCATTTATGTTTAATTTTTGTCATCATAAATTAATGTTTATATGACAAAAATCTGAAAAATTTAAATTACATGTTATAATTACTTAATTTGTTTATTCCATTTTCGCGGACAACATTAATAAAATTTCACTATATTACTAGTGTTATTTTATAATATTGATATCTATTAAATGTGACAACTGCAGATCACATGACTAGACGTAAAAATATGTGAAAGTCCATATAATCATTTTTCTAGCTATCAGATAAAGTTCTTACTATGATAATTTGGTTTTGTCTAAAAAGTATTGCATGGTTTGTAGTGTTTTTTGTCAAAAAATATGGAATGAGGTTTAATTTATCTCGATCATAAATAAATACCTTTTAGCAGAAAGGGAAGAGTGAAATTTTGAATAACAAGCAATAGAAAGAAGGTGGGATTGAAATGTTGTGTTGTGTAATAAATCTATCTATTCCACGGCCAATGCAAGTTTCTTGTAATGTTATATCGCAGGTGGACAAGTTGTTGGCGAGCGGTGAGTATTTCCTCAAGGAAGAGCACAGGCAGGCCAGGCGGAGAAAGGAGAAGACGCAGAAACAAGAGGAGGCTTCCAAACTGCGTGAAGAGAAGCGCAAACAACCCTTTGTGCCACCTGAAGAACCTAAAGTCACAAACACCGCCACCATGTCGACTGGCAAGGTCGACATTGACATAGAGGCCCTCCGAAAGAAGGTTAACAATGCTCAGAAGAAACGAAAACATAAATTGTAAATCTAACTACAATCACAACTTGTGACATATTTATAGATTTAATTTTGTAAAGTTATGTTTACTTTAGACAAGTTTATATGGAGTAAAGTAACACAGGGTTGCCATGCACTTGAAAAACCGAGGAAATATTGGGGTTTTTCCTAAGTAAAAAACAGGGGAAACAAAGAATTTTACATAAAAACAAACAAAAAATAACTGGATTATGTATGGATTTGGGACATATAACTAACTGCTAGCTTTAAATAATGAATCTAGGCATGTAAAAGTAGCAAACTGAAAAACTAAGCATGTTGATTCAAGCCCCTTTTTTCATCCAGAAACATTATGTTGTGAAACATATGGAAGGTCAAGGTCACATCATCTTGTTCTAAGCCCCAATGACATGACTTCACAGGAGTTCATTTTCTGACAAATGAAATTTCATTCCTCCATTCTACTAAATAAATTGTTTGAAAAAAAATGTAAATTTCTTCTCGAAAACAAGTAATATAAAAATAGTGGCAACCATGTAACTTCATGGGAAATGGAATAACTGGTCAATTATTCTGTGAACAGTGGTTGGTCGATGATCGTTTACTCTTACCAACTTACATCAAAATATGATATAAACAACAACAAAAAAGTGTCGCTTTTTTATTATCATCTCCTTTTTGAAATCACTTTACATTGTGTATTATTTATATCACTTTGGCATAAGATATCCACACAATTTTTATTTCTTCTATAAATATCTTTTTGCTTTATAAGGAAAGAATTTTTTTTTTTCTACACTTCTTACATGTTCCTTTTTGAAGTGTCATATTATTCTTTTCCAAACACCTTTTTATCCCTTTTTTTGTTCTTTTTCAACTCCTCTTTCAGGAAGTTGTGTTGCGTGTTTCACACTCCTGATGAGTTATGATAGAATGAAACCTAGGTCGGGGGATTTAGCGGGAGCAATTGATATTCTTCAAGAGACAGCCATTACTGATTTGTCCAATGGCAGCAATGTAAATTTTGATCTGTGTTCTTTTCATTGTATTTTACATTTATTTGAGGTATTTAATGTGCAACTCTCTGAACCGACTGATTATATTAGTAAATGACTTATAAACTAACTTCTCTTAGCTCAATAAAGAGACACGCTACCAATTAAGCTGAGGCGTCAGACTTTTCATTCTAAAAGCCATAATTTGTTTGTCCCCTTTTATGTTTCTATCCATCCATCCATCTTTCTTATACATTATTCCAAATATTTCTTCTATAATAATTATTTTTTAAACTGTGGAATAATTTATATGCTGTGTCTTGCTACCTGCTTAGGCTATACTCATATGTACTAATTATGCTAATGCATTTAATATGAGGAAGGTTGAATTTTAAAGTGTACCCACATTTGCATGGAGGGAGAGTGGAAAACCATTTTGTAAAAACCACCCAACAGAGATTCGAACTTCTTTCTCCCTATTATCGGCAGTCTAGTCCAGTGGCTCCCAATTACCTACCAGTCAAGGAACCCCCAAGAGGATCTTTGAGATCGGCGAACCCCCGTTTTTTTTAATCATTAGAATCTATAACTATAATGGAATGTATGATAAAAGTTAAACTTAGAGAAAATGTGTGTGAATAGGAGATACCATTTAGGAAAGTCCATCGATGAGAGGATGTAAGCCAATTTAACTTGTTAATGTGCACTTTCTGAACTGACTGATTATATTAGCACACAAGAATTTTCTATGAGCGCAGCAAAAGGGCTTACCCATTTTGTCAAGAAAGATATTTTCACATACCTTCCAAGGTTATTTTATAGGCCACAATTTACATGGGACCGACAGCTTTACTTCCCCTTCAAAGGAAGTTGTGCTATGAATTTTTCTCGCTCAAAAATCTGTCGACACTGCCCGGTCTTAACCTTTGAATATTGGGTCCTTAGTTAGCAGCCTCAGTGGCATAGTTAGCTAATGCGCTTGTTTCATGTTGAGCTAGACTGCCAAGGACGGGGAGATCAAGGTTCAAATCTTGGTCGGGTGAACTGGGGGTGGTTTTCCAATCACCTTCCATGCAAATGCAAGTTCACTTCCTCTATATTCAACCTTCCCAATTCTTAACCCATTAATGTAATTAGTACTTAAGCTTATAATCTGAAGGGGTAGTAAGACACGTTGCTAAATAAATTTGGCTCCTGAGACAAGCATTTTACCCCAAGACCACTGAGGTTGACCAGATAGGTTTATGTAAACTATTTTAAAAAAAATTGAAATTTATTAAAGTCATGATAAATCGACTACACTCAAAAAATTTCAATCATTTGTAAAATATTTTATTTTAGCATCAATTCTGTCAAGGAACTTTAAAATAAAAATGTTGACACAATGTATGTTGGGAACCTTGGAACCTTAAGATATTCAAAAGAAATAATTTTTTCCTTTCAAATTTTGAATTGGTTTCAAAGCTATAATATTGACTGCTGGTGTTTTAATACAGGACACCATGCCATTAACTTCAATAAATTGAATGTCAGAATGGATGCATTATAGCTAACAGTTACTATTTATATATTTTTTTCCAAGATAAATATTGAACCAGCTCTTAAAAAAAACCTTAATACATTCCAAAACACATGTTTGGNTTTTTTTTTTTACAATTTACTGGAATCCTCAGTAAATAAATATTGAATCAGCTGAATTATAAAGGAAAAAATAAAACCCATACATTTGAAACATGAAAAATACCCAAAATCAATCATAACTTCAAAAGGCAAAGACTATGATAATCATTAAGTACATCAGCTGATGGGGGATGCTTGATATGTTGCCATCCAATCCTGGACTGTGCTATTGTGATAAAAAAAAACTCACAAGCTCACTAAAATTCTGCCAATAGCTTGTTATTGGAAGTTTGACGACTCCTAGTCTAACATCACTCTCTCAATAGGATTGCAGAAGAATGGGAGATTAAGGCTTTAAACTAAGTTGGGTGTCTCAAGCATTTTTCCTATATGGTTTTCCACTCTCCCTACATACAAATGTTGAAACATTTCATCTTAATTCAACCTTTCTAATCCTTAAACCAATGGCAATGATGATAAACCCACAATGGTAACAACTTTTTTTTTCTATAAAATACCTACACACTGTTTAGGCTTAGTCAGTTTATTATAGAGTAAACAGTTTAAATAAATTGAGCCATTTATTAAAGATGACCTGTAAAAATCCTATTGTTTATTTTACTTACCTTATTTCAATTGCTTCATACCCTCAATTAATAAAATAATTTTTTGTATTTTATTTCACATATATTTAGGTTTAAGGTTCAAAAGAATTATAGCAACATTTAAAAGAATACTTTATTTAAAACATGATTAATCTTAGATAAAAACTTACAGCCTTGTATTTAATTTATCCTCACTAAAGGGTAACATAATATGGTACCAGTGGTTGACATACTAGTATTTATGGATGTGGAGATGGCATATGATAACTTGGATAGAAATATAGTTTGGAAAGCGATGAAGGAGGCCAAAGTGGGAAGAAGAGAATAACAGGAGTTATGATAAGACGGATAGTGGGAGGGACAAGTGGTTCCAAACAATAATGGAGTGACGCAGGGGTGTGTCCTCTCACTGCTACTAATTGTAATGATAGTGGAAATTGTCATGAATAAAGTGGATGGAGTAGAGCTGATAAAAGTACATAATGTAAAATATCTTTGACGCATGATTGAGGAGAAAGGTGGAAGTAGAGAGGATCTAATGAGTAATGGACAGCAGGGAGAGTTGTTCTATAGGTGTGTAAGAGATCTGATGTGGAGAAGAAAAGTGGCCTTTACGTGTAAGGAAGGTGTACAGGGTGTACTTTGTACCCATTGTCACACATTCATCAAAAACATGGACAATGAATGTAAGAGAGAATAGGAAACTGGAGGTCATGGGAATGAGGTTTGTAAGGAGCATGTTATCTGTTACAAGGAGAAACAAGTTTAGTAATGAAGTGATCTGAGAAAGAGTGGGGGGTACAGGGAGTACACGAGATAGTAGAGAAAGCAAGACTGAGATGGTATGGACATGTAATGAGGATGGGAAAAAAAGGGATGCGAAAAAAAAAATTGGAAATGAAGTATGTAGGAAAAATACCGCAAGGGAGGCCAAAAAAGAGATAGGAGGAACAGATAGCAGAAAATTTTTAATTTAGAGAAGAATGGTGGAAGGATAGAGGAATATGGAGCCATTTTATTAAACTGACCAGGCCACATGATGGAAACAGTTAATGGGTTGGTTCAAAAAATGTATGCTTATTCTTTTCTCAACAATGAAATAATGTTTCCTTTCTCCTTTCTATAGAATAAAAAAGTTACATTTACAATAAAAAAGTTACAGCTAAAATAAATTCCCTACTTTATATTAAAAAAATGTAAAGAGATATTTGAGAACTCTCTTTTTGAGCTCTTATGCCAATTATTTATAATTGTAGTGTATCACAACAAAATTATATGACTAACCTATAAAGAACATGATATCATTAATTTATCACTTAAATGATTGGATCAATTTTATAACCAAACAATGACAATGTTTTATTACTCTCTTTTTTGTTTTAACAATTTAAGAGTTATTAATGGTGATAAAATCAGAATTAAGGAGAATAACATCAAACCATTCTGGTAAAGTTAACCTGTTATGTTTTAAATGTTAATCAGAATTGGTTTGTAAAATGTAACGTGGCACAGGAAAAGGGACCTTATCTGTACCGAGCAAATATTTCATGACAGCTGATAATAGTGATTTGGGTCAAAATATATTTTTAGATTATTGTAGCAAACACTACCTACACTCTCTTAGAACAACTAGAAATAGGTTTTAGTTCATATTTTACATCCTAGGAAGCAGAGAAAGCATTTTGGTTGTCTTTAAATAATGCAGAACTTTAATCCTTGTTTTTTCAACTTTTGGGTGCAAATGGCAATAACTTTCTCAATTCTTATAAAATGTTTACATATTTTACATCACATTATTCAGCAATTTGTGCTTTTTCCAGTGATACTAATAACTCAATATTTATTTGTGTGAAGATAAGGTAATTTTTTCCCGTGCTGCGTCACAAATTAAGATTGAATCCATAACTATTCAGAATTGTTAGGTAAAACACATTAAAGATTCAAATCATCTCTAATAAGATTTATAACCCTTGAATATACCAACATTATATCTTTAAAAAAAACTCTTACTAAGAATGTATATAATTTGATGAAACATATTTCAACAAAAACCAAGACACAGTTTATAACTATGTATAGGAACTTTGTTCACTTATTGTAAATCCTAACTCAACTCTTTCAAGAGTCCTGCAGAAAGACACAAGTCTAGATGTTGGTTCATGGCATCCTCTTCTATCCATGTAGCACAACAAGGGCAGGGATAACGAGATTCCTTATCATCACCGCTAGACTCAGAGCTATCCAAACTAAACTCAAGAACATCATCTTCATCTTCAATTGTTTCATCTTGTTCTGTAAACACGCATTGAACACACGTTTCTAGATGGTCATTAAGGTTTTGTTCGCTCAGCTCCTTGTTGCATAAGGGACAATGCACTATGACTGGTTTGTCATCGAAAGCAGACTGCAAACAAAGATCTAGGTGTGCGTTGAGTTCTTGATCTGTTGTCATATTACACACGGGACAGTTAGAAGAGACATCTCGAGACTTTTCTGGGCTATCGAATATTTCTATTGTTTCACTGAGACCAGGGCTTGTTATATAAGGTTTACTTTCCTGAGAGTTGTCCTTTGGTTTCTTAGCAAAATCAGTGTGATTCAAATGTGTGGGTCGTTTTTTGGTAGATGTGTCGGGATTACTTTTCTTTGTTGAACCTGAGGAATTTTCCTTTGAGTTTGAATCAAAGTCATTACGCTTCCAAGCAACGTTATATCCAGATGAAGTGGAAACAGGTTGGTTTGTTCCATTTAGGTTGTTGATAGCAACTTCACCCTTTGAAAGATTTAGCTTTGTTAAAGTTTGCGTTGTTCCAACACCCAAGACGGTACCTTCCCCAAAAAATGGCACAAATTTTTTTGGGGTGGTAGTGGTAGTTACGGGAATTTTGGATTTGTTTCCTTTATTAGTTACAACGAGTGTACCCCCACCTTTATTTGCGAGCATTCCCCCAAGTCCTTTAGCCGGCTTATTGCCGACTTGTCCACCCGTACCAGGATAGCGGTTAGAAAGTACATTTTTCGGCTCATTAAAGCCAACCCCATTGTTTTTCAAAACACTGGAATAATTTGGAATGAGTGTAGGAGAGTTGGTTTTGTTAGTAGAAATCATGTCTAGATCCTTGAAACCAACCACTCTGTTGACTTGTGTTGCTCCATTGGTCGAGACACCTGGTGAACCTGTCTTGGTCTGAGTCCTATTTTTGACCCTGATATTGACATTGGGCACAGTTTTACCGTTATGGTTTCCAATGTTTTTGGCTGCAAAGGTGCCACTGGGACTGTTTCCAACTGAGGTATGAACACCTGGTATAGTACCGACAATTTTTTCAGGCGTGTTACCATTGCCAGGGAATACTCTGTGATTGTCTTTAGCCTTAGTTTTACTGGTGCCTTCGTTTTCAAGAGTGTTACCAGTTTCAGGGAAAAATCTAGGATTGTCTTTGGTTGTAGGTTTACTGGCACCATCGGTTCCAAGAGTGTTACCAGTACCAGGGAAAAAGCTGCGTATATCTTTCCCAAAGGGTTTTTTTGGCACTGAAAAAATAAAAGTTGTAGCGCGTAATTAGAGAAAACAGTGGGTCAAATTGGAAAACATGACAAGCAGAAGGAATCAAGTTTCATCAGTTTTTCAACATTTTAAGATAAATTAAAAAGTAAAGTTGAGAGTTAAGTTATTTTAAAAGGTAAGGTTAAGGAATTTATTTTAAAAAGTAAAACTCAATAAGGAAAACCTCTTTTTGCTTTATGAGGTAATTGTATTATATTTGGAATAAGGTATAGGAAAGGTGGATAGAAACATAAAAGGTAAAGTTAAGGAATTTATTTTTTAAGTACTTACACATCCCTACATTAAAAAAATTAGCCTTATTGCTTCAAGTTTACTGGTTAAGGACTTTAATCACACAAAACAAATTAATAATAGAATTAGGTCGAATCGACTTATTTTACGAATATAAATCTTCGATTTACCTTAAAATCTCAAATCTGAATCTTGAGAAAAATTATGAACATAAGAGTAACTATAGTAGAATAATATAAAATACAAATAGTGACTAAGGGTTAAATTATTGATTTGGGGACTGGTTGTTGAGTTTGTCCTAAAATTATGTTGGTTTTGAACCACCAATAAGTAATATTAGAGCTCTAAAACAAATTTCACTTTAAAAAAAAAAATTTTTTTATTTATTTCTAAGGATTTGAGTCTTTAATACAAAATTTTCTCAGACCCTCAAATCTTGAATATTAGTTTGAAGTTTGGTGATTTTTTTAAACCGCCGTGTGCACACTTAACCTATACACTGTAAGTAAATTGAACAAGTAAATTACCATTCTTGCTCTTTTTGGTCTGAAAACCTTCGGGCTCCTTGACCTTGATGTAGCTTCCCCCGCAATTACCCAAGTGGCCAGCCCACCAGAAGTCATTAGGGCCTGGGGCACGATTGGTGGCTCGACGTACCATGCCGAAGAACGGAGGCCTTTTCTGACAGGGCCCATTGCAGCGCCACCAATGCTGCAGGTATAGCGCCACCTCGTCGTGGAAAGTGTGGTATACCTACAAACAAAACCATTTGATATAAACCATTATTCATTAAAACAAGTGTAATTTCAGCACAAACATAGCATTTATAATAAGAAAAAATTCAGCGCGTCTTATTAGGGATGGAACTCTCAAAGCTCTAATACTGTCTATTGGCGTTCAGAACCAACATAATTATAGGACAAACTCAACAAACAGGCCCCAGACCATTAGTTTAACACTTAATGTATGAATGTCATAATTATTTAGTTATAAGAAATGTTTTAACCTTTATTTACTACTTATATTTTCTACTATTCCATTATATTTATATTTCCTCTGGGGTTCAGATTCGGAATTCGAAGGTAAATTTGAGATTCGGATTTGTATAGCAGTGGATTAAACCCAACTCTAATTACAATTATTATTCCTTACAGTTCACCAATTAATAATTACTGATTAACCTCCTTTGAGCCCCCAAACAACTTGGCTTGCGACCCATGATGGTGGGGATAACAAATTAATATCAAAATCATCTAATCTGGTTTGACAATGACAGGGAGGTCTGAGTTTGAATCTCAGACAAGTGAACTGAGGCGGTTTTCTCCAGAATAGTTAACCCCCTCTCTTTCCACACAGATGCAGGTACATTTCCTGTAAATTCTACATTGTCCGTTAATAATATTAAATGTCTTCAACCCAGATGGATGGTAAGCCATGAAGCAAAAAAAAAACTCTATACTTGCATATTTACAGAAGTTTCTGGATCATTATTAATTGGCACAGTCAAATTAATAGGGAGGACCTTTTAGAAAACATAACTTTTTTTTTTACAGTCGACATTTACAGGGCTGGATTTAGAGCTGTGGAGGTCCTGGGGCTGGAAACAATTGGAAGCCTCAACTTTAAACAACAAATATCTTGTAGTTTCAAATTTTTGACATTGACATATCATTTTTAATTAAAAAAAATGTTTAGATATCAATTCTTAAAATTGAAAAATGACACCTGGACACGGGAATCAAACCCGAGACCTTCGGCTTAGTACGTCAATGCTCTTACCACTGAGCTATCCAGGATTCATCCCGTGCCCATGGTCATTCTTCACTCTTCACTCATAGTTTAAGGCAGAGTGAAGAGTGAAGAATGACCATGGAAAGAACTAGCTCAAGATAGGGAAAGGTGTCATACATTTGTGAGGCAATGAACTTTCAATGTTCCTAGTGCCATAAACTAAGTAGATTCCATTATGTAGCCACTAGATTTGCTGCAATATAGGTGAGTCGTTTGTATTTAGAAAGTTACAGTGTAAAATATTTGTTTGCCATATGTGCTATTATTAAGAAATATTGTGTCGGAAATAAATACAAATTGATATAGTGAGTTATAATATATTTTGTAAGATCTTATCATGACTGCAATCTAAACAGCCTAAACAAAAATATTTTTAACACAAAAGTTTGTGGAGGCCCCGAGGCGTTAGCCCCTGTCGCCTCCCTTTAAATTCGTGCCTAAAAATTGAAAACATTTTATTATGTTGCTGCTATTTAATAGCTATCGAATGAATCCATCAAAAAGTGACAGAATCAGATAACATGACCTTACATATGAGTATGTGATAATAAATCTAGTAACTTAAGTCTAGCTAGACTATACTTACGGTTATCTTAGTACCAGCTTCCTGGTTGATACGGTTCATGTGTTTGTGGAACTCTGGGCCATGGCCATCTCGGTCTCTATTGTTGTGAGTCACAAACAAATATGCGTGGATCATCTCGTGCTACAAAAAAGAGAAATCGTACAAAATATTACTCTTTCATAAAAAATAATTTAATATTTTCCTTTAGCACCGCGTCTTACTACCTGTTTGCGTTGTATTTGATCACGCTAATGTGTTAAGGATGAGGAGCGTCGAGTTTAGAAGTGTACCCGCATTTTAATTGGGAGGTGGAAAACCATTCTCAGTACATCCGACCAGGATTCAAACCCCATTTTCCCTGTCAACAGCAGTCTAGTCTATTGCGAGCATGATGCCTCAGGCTATGCAGCCACTGAAGCAGGTAATTATTTAATTTATTTTTATTAATATCCTGTCAATGAGGATGGGACTAACCTCTTGCAAACGCTTGGTGTGGGAGCATCAGTTCAACAAGCAAAGACTAGTAGAACTGAACTGGATATAGCTCATTTTTTCTTCCTTTTCTGATTTCAATATGCAGTTTATCAATTATTTGTTCCTATTAGTTTAATAAGGTCTAAGACTCCTCTACAACATATTTCTTTTCTTGGTGGACTGTACCATTTGGCAACATAAAACCCTCCTGAGTGGAATATGGCTTAGTTCTGATAGCCTGTGATCTTAAATGATCACACATAAGTAGCGAACAATTTCCACACGTCCATCACAGATTGCCTTAAAATATGAGTGAATAATGACCCTAGGTAAGGGATGATTCCTGGATATTGGATAGCCTATTGGCGTACTAAGCCAGGGGTCCTGGGTTCGATTTGCATGTCCAGGTATAATTTTTTAATTTAAAGAACATAATTTATTTTCTATTTTGTTTCATTATAACTTATAATATGTAAATTAATGTAATTTTTTTTTTAATCAAATAGCCAGCTATTATATTGTTTTAGTGAGGATTTACTAGCATCTAGATATCATATTCTGAAAATTGAAAAATTACACCTGCACACGGGAATCGAACACGGGACCTTTGGCTTAATATGCTAATGCTCTAACCACGGAGCTATCCAAATATAGTTTTGGCTAATTGATTCTTATTGATACAACCCCTTACAATTATAATAATTGTACAAGTGGCAGCAATAAGTCAACTACCGCGTCAAAGGTGGCTGCGTTATCCTAATAAATCACAAGTTTGTAGCCGACGATTTCTGCACGTCCATCATAGACTCTGCCTTAAAATATGAGTGAAGAATGACCCTGGGCATGGGACGATTTCTGGATAGCTCAGTGGTTAAAGCATTGGCATATTAAGCCAAAGGTCCCAGGTTTGATTCCTGTATCAAGCTCAAAAAAGTTATATTTAATGTATTCAAATAGTTTTCACTCAGTGGAAAACAAACTCTTGGTAGCCCCCTCTTAAAATACACCAAGCTTTAATATGATGAAGACTGAAATATTCATGAGCATTCATCCAAAGATGTTTTAGGTAGTGCATGCAACTAAGATTAGGATAAACCAATGGTAGACCACCAAGTTGTTTCAGACATCGCTCACTCAACAAGAATTTATTTAACTAGCCTTTACCTTCAGTGGTCGAATGGTATGAATCATCACTCTCGCAAAATACTGAACTGATCATGAAAGGGAGATCAGGGTTCACATCCCAGTCAGATATACTGAGGCTGGTTTTCCACCCTCCCTTCACATTAATGCAGGTACATTTCCTCTTAATTCCACCATCCTCATCTCTCAACACAACAGTGTAATTAGTACACATGTGTAGAACCTGAATATTTAGCGAAATGCGGTGACGAAAAACAGACATGTTTAGAGACGCAAACCTACCAGGAGAGTCTCAACAAGGTCCTTACGGGGGCGCAGTTTCAAAAGAGGAGCACTCAGACTGATGGAGCATAGTCCGCCATGACCCTCGTAACAACATATCCCTGCGCACCTGGATCAAACAAAATTAAATGTGCTCAACTTTACGTATCCAATGTCCTTTTCCTGTGTTTGTCCTTTATTGTTATACCTTTTACATGTTCCTATCTATGTGTCCCATCATTCTTTTCCATTTTCCTTTTTCTCCCCTTTTGTTTTATTGGTTTTCTCTTTTAGGAAGTTGCGTTGCGCGTTTTACGCTCCTCCCTGATGAGTTCCGATAGAATGAAACTTAGGTCGGGGGATTGAGCTGTGACGATCAATTTTTTTAAGAGGCAACCATGACCTCTTTGTCCATTGGCAGCAGTGTAAAGTGTGAACTGTGTTCTTCTTTTCATTGTAAAGGCCATATTGTGTTTGTCCCCCTTTTATATGTTTCTATCCACCTTTCCTATACCTTCTTCCAAATATAATATGTTCTTCTATAATGCTTTTCTTATAAGAATTAACAGGTTCCTTGATATATTTATTAAACCGGTGTTTCATTTAAGAACCAGAACCAGTTCCATTTCCTATAAAGTTAGTACTTCCTTCCTCACCTAAAAGTTATCGTATTTAAGTTTTTAAAAATCTTAACAATCACATACAATACATTAGACTTATTTAATTTAACCTCATTATGAATTTTGTATTAAAGGTGAAAGGTGAAGTTTTAAAAAATATTTTTTACTTAAGATGTAAATGTATTTTCCCAAAAACTATATAGCTTACTAAAGTCAGTCAGTATATAAAAATACATGTTAGTGATGTCACATTAAATTTATTGGGTTCAGATGTGGAATTGGATATGAGACTTAGAATCGGAATAAAAGGTCCAGAACCATTTTGAAACCTAATGCTAATAAATATGCCAAGTCGTTTAAAGTGAGTACTATCACAAGGGGTCTAAAGTGTATGAATTATTATTATTATTAGCACTGTGTCTTACTATTCGTTCAGGTTGTACACACTTGGGCTAATGTGTAATGGTAGAGTGATTGTGAGATGAAATGGAGGACCTACAGTTTAACGTGGAATCCGAACCACGGTGGAGGCCTGGCATGCCACACATTCACACAAGTTGTGATTAATACACGTCTTGTCAGAGGTGAAGGAAGGGTTTGGCAATCGGATAAATGTGTGCCGGGACCAGAGATTGAACCCTGGACCCCCAGCACAGAAATCTGACACCTTACCCCTAGATCACCAGGTCACCCGAAGTGGGTATGAAACCATTTATCTAGAAATGTTCACAAAGTAGTGGGTGAGTAATAGAAAACTTACGAAGTCATCCTATTGCTCCATTTTACCACAACATTGCTGAGCTTGCCCCAAAAGAAGCGCTTATCAAATTGAAGGAACATGCCATGAATGTCAGGTGTGGGGTCAAGGTACTCCCAAGAAGGGTCAATCAGGGATGTTTGCTTCGGATGTTGCTTGTCTGCTCCGTTTCTACAGCTGCCATGAAATAAGTTCTCCTTGCCTTTGTTGGGAGAGCGCTTACTATGGATCTGGGCGCCATTGTTTAGAGGCAAAGGAGACACCATCTGAAACAAAGAGAAAGTGGAAGTGAGATTATGCAATAAACTAATCACATTATGATTTCTGTTCATTAAATGTTACAGCACAGCTTTGTTAATTCGAGCATACACTAGTCCCAAAGACGCTGTAATCTGAACCTCCCCTAATTTTGTTTCCACCAACCACACTCACAGTACTCAATGGTGTTTTCTCTTTATCTTACTGTGACAACCTGCTGTCAACATTTTGTCTTGTTGGTAGACCCTTGATAGAGTTTTTAAGTTAATGTATCAGGAAATGTTGTCGAAAACAAAATAAGACATAGCACATTAAGCCTAAAACATAAATTTGTGATTTTAGACAGACTTAAGAAAGGCAAGACTTTTAATAAAACTAACTACTGAGTTTTCTGTGGTTTGCTATATCATTTTTGATATGCCGCAAAGATATAGAAATGTGTTTCAAAGGCAAACCTATAAAACATTAAATTTACTGTACTTTACGAATAGGAGAGTAAAAAAAAATTCTATTAAATGTTTACATAGTTGTTTATATCATTCCTTGATAATTCCAACGTCCTTCACCAATTTCAAGTTCGAGATTAGCAGGATCATGCTGTATTAATAAACTTATGGACCCTTGAAAAAAAAAAAAATCTAATGAAAAAACTGTTACTCAACTGCATGTTTTATTTAAAATGTAGCTTAAGGAAAGTAGCAGACCTTATTTATAAACTACATTTGTTTTAATATAGTGCCTATTAGGGTCTATATTATATTCTTGGCTGTCCCGAATAGTCTACTATTGTGGCGTTGCCTTGACTCGTGCCTTTGATAGATCCATTGGCAATCATGTGACCAAGTGTAGATCTGTCCAAATAGTCACGAAGGAGACCTATGCAGTCTTCTCGAACCCTGCTCGAGGTCTTGGTGATCATGGATACAAAGTCTATCAGCCATGCACTGTTCTCACGGTGTTGGTTGTAGTGTATGACTTGCAATTGTTTTAGTATTATAGTTTCGTCTGCTAGAGCATCGATTTAAATTTTCCGCCATTTTAAATAAGGTTGTTGCCGTTCGAATAGTTTGATGCAGTCTTCGCTATGAACACAGCGAGAACTGTAAAATTATCAAGACTGCATCAAGTATAAAACTCAAGGGTCTGACTTGGGAGCCATGGACTATTCGTATAAAGCCCTTGAGTATCAGACATGCTCAAAAAGCAGTGCACTTGTTACCCTTGCCTTTTTTTTCTTCCAAGTTCAGTGTCAATAATGGTTTTCTAAAGAGTTTAGGAAATTACCTTATTTTTCTCTTCATTATTAAGTTGCTCTTGGAGTTGAAGTGCTAGGGCAAAATCCAAATCAGCATCCATTTTATCTGTAACAAAAATCTTATTTAAATACAAGTATGGGGATGCCAAATCGTGTTAAGTGTACAGAGTAAGCAGAACAGTTTCCGTCAACAAGCTTAATGTTCACCAAGAGGGCCTTTTAACCTGGCATGCCTCTCAGCCACTTAATGTCACCTGGCAGGGATAAAAAATAAATCTGGGGAGAACACTTAAGTCATTTAGGCTCACGGAAACTTTGATATAAACAAGATAAATAAGGGAATAATATCATAAAGGCACAATCATATAAAAATGATTTTAATTGTTTTGTCAGGTACATTATGTGTCTATTATCTTACTGAGGTACTATTACATAATAAAGGACAGCAAATCAAATAGGCCTGCCTTATTTTATTAAGTTGTATAATTTGAATAGTTATACAATTTAAACAAAACTCAACAAAATCACAAGGAAAATATAGAAACGTAATTATTCAAGATTCAAAATTAAATGAAAAGAATGAATCAACACAAAAGATAGTCAATAAAAACATTTCAATGTTTCCCTTGTGATTTTAGCGATTTTTGCTTTAGTTGTATGATTATTCCTACTAATAACACAGGTTTTTTTTTCACAAAGGCTACATTTACTTATAAAATTCGAAAATGCTTTAAATTGGGTGTGTGGTCTAACTTGATCTGCCTACTTTGACTCTTGTCAACAGGTAAAGATGACTTTTGAAGCTACTTAGATAATAACACATTAAATTGACTTTATAAATTAAATCTTGACAACTTTATGTTTTAGTTAAGATGACAATTTAGCCTACGTTTTTAACTGTTATTGGAAATTGGCTTCATAGTCAATTAATGTTAGGGTTTCTTCAAATAAAATTTAAAAAAAAACAAGTGTCACGTTTGAATTAAATTTAACACTTTTAAAATAGTGTCAAAAGGATTAGTATCTGATACGATACAAGAAAGTGAGAACTTGAGTACATAATAAAAGCTCGAGTTAGTACTTGCCAGCAGAGATAGAACACTTTTGTGACTTTACCCACATATATGAGACTATGTAAAATGGTTTAATTTATGATAAATACCAATAATAATTCATAAGAAAATTCCTCCTACGTTTTGTTGGGTAATATCATAGTAAAGGGATTGTACAGAAACGCCAATCTAATGATGGTAAGTAGAATCACGTTGTAAGCACTCTCGGCGTTAGTGCCGCAAACTAAAATAATCGAAGCGGGACGTTACACTTGTAACACAAGGAATTTTCTATTGTGGAATGTTAATTAATCAATTTTTATATCAAATTCAATAAAATGTAACTAAATACATTATTTTTTAAATAAAATACGTTATAAAATGTAACATCTAGCTAAACTACTTTTTTAAATAAATGACAAATTGCTAACAAAACAGTAGTGGTGAATTTTACATAGACTTAACACTTCCTTCTATAGGGACTTCACGTTAACGCATGCGTAATTCTCTGAGACGTCGTTAGGACTGGCACCCCTCCTGCGCCCAGTCAGCCCGTTGAACCACGGCCATAAGATTAGACTGTTCCAGGCTTGTATTATGTCCCTCCTACTCTACGACGCCCCTGGCTGGGCTTACCTCCCCTGCTACCGCTTATCCCTGCTCCGAGTGGTCTATCACCTATTTTTGAGATTGATGCTCGGACTCCACCCCCGAGTCCTGCTAGACTTGTCTGGCCTCCAACTTCTGGACGTGATCATCCGCGGGTTGGCAGTGACCTTCTTCTCACAAGCGCAGGCCAGTCCTAACGTGATCGTACGGGGCATCGGTGATTACGACCCCCCCACTCTTGTCCACAGATGCTTCAGAGATCGTGTGGTGGACCCCCCCACTCTCCCCACCGTATACGGATGACCCGGGAGGTAGTCTGTGGTGGTGAGAAGAGAACGCTCCTGGCCACGGCCGAGGCCGGCTTCATCAGGATGCGGCTTCGGCACTCCGCGAGACCTCCCAGCTGGCGCTCCGACCAGCCCGAGTGCGTGTGTGTGTTTTCACCGTCGTTATACGGTATATGTCCGCCACCAACCCCACCAATTGTCATTGTGGGTTGGTCAGTTTCAGCTAAAGACACTCTTATTTGACTATGGACAGTATACAACAGGAACAGTATTATTTTTATTATTACCAACATCTTTGTTTTTCTGCCGTTTCTTGCTCCCCTCTCACTGTTTTCCGTCTTGTCCCTCTCCTCTGTACGTTGTGTGTATCGTTACGGTCCTGGCGACCCTCTAAGCTTCTTTATTCATGTAAAATTAACTGTACGATTAGCTTATAACCCGAACGGATTGTAATACGTGGTGATAAAAAAAAACACCAAAAACAAATGTACGAACTTTAACTCAACTCCACGTTATTTACTTTCATGTTCGAATATTATTTTATTTTATTAGCACCACGTCGTACTACCCGTTCGGGTTATACACCTATGTACTTATTACACTAATGGCTTAGGAATTTGGACGGTTTATTTGAGAGGATATGCACCCACACTTGTGTGGAAGAAGAGTGGAAAACCATTTAGGAAAACCACTACAAACAGTATTTTTCTTTCTTTTCTTGTGTTTCAGTAATATTAAAAAAAAAACAGAACAATCACAATATCATATATCTCATCTATTATTAACAACTCAAAAGATACAGCTACGCTATTCACGCCACCAAGTGGCTTGGTCATGTTTAGCATCCGCCTCGCTCTGAAGTAGAGTAGAGGCGAGATTTATTTTATTTGAACTACTTGTCTGTGCTACATTGTATTCATTGTTGTGCTTGTGAGTTTCCGTCATCACAATAAAGATAATAATTGAGTCCCATCCGGTCCTTGAACTGGGGACCGGTGTCTCCCTGTCTAGTCCCTCATTATCGTTTACTTTCTCTTCCTTGTCCCCCGTCCTTCTCCACGGCCTGTTATAATTATTTGTTCCATCAACTGTACCAAAATGAACTATAGTACACTCTAAACCTACAATAGTCTGCCCACGAGTAGTGGGCAGTAATCTCAGACTCAAACCCACACCAAAAATTGTTTATTTGTTCCCCCCATTCATGTATTAGTACCAGAAGGGCAAAAATCGCCCAATGGTAAAAGTTTATTTTTTGTTTCTCACCAGGGCTACGTATGAAAATTTCTACGTAGCCCTGGTGGAGGGAGTACCAATCGTTCCCCTGACTGACCTCGGAGCCTCCCTCGCCCAGAAGTTGGCAATGTGTGTTTGTGTGTGTGTGTATCCATCCAGTTATATTATAGATATCAATGCACCGGTGGAATACAATATTGGATTAGTTACTAAAGTGTTGCCAACATAGGTTACTAACTAAATTATAAATAACAAATATCTTCCTGTTTGAGATATAATTTAGTGGAGTGGATCCATCACAAGTGGGTGCGGCTTTTTATGATAAGTTTTCATTACTATAATCAATTTCTTAAACTATTATTCAAGTATAGGTCTGGAGGAAGTATTACTATATTAGTTTATATTAAAATTAACTTAGTTAAAGAAACAAAACACATGTTTCAAACATTTGCTGCTCAAACCGTTTATCAACAAATTTATTTATTACTAACTAATCTTACATTGATGTATCTCATATAGCATACAAGTTATGGAACATTATCAAAATGCAACTTTGACTTTTATGTATTTATAGGAAAGGAAGAGATACCCTAAAGTTTATTTCTCTCTTGCACAAATGTGTGGATAATATCTCGAAAATGTAGCCCGAAGATGTCTAATTTAGGTAAGATATACTAACAATTTTTAGATTCGATAACAGTAACGATTAAATCACAAACACCATGTAGGCCCGCTCCAAAATAATGAACAAAGCATATTACGCAAAGCTGGCAGATAGACTTCTTAGCTAGGCCTATATTTGAAACAGCTGTATTTTATCTGTTCAAGGGTATATTAGTTTACAGTTCCGACCAACATACTGAAGGTTTTTCATCAATGTGTATGATGAGATATAATATAAAAATTTTGTCAGAAAATAAATGTATAATAATTTTAAAATTTCACTTATATTTCATTTACTTAAGTGTTACACCTAAATTTACAGCAGTTAAAAGTATTCTAAAATTTCTTATCAGTCCCTTTATGTCTAAAAATAACTAACCAATTAAAACAATCCTTATATAATTTAAAGCTCCCCCTTTTGGTAGTAGCGTATTCTGATAAATTTAACAGGTATGCTGTTCTATAGTATTCGAAAGAAACGTTTGGTGATCCCTTCTTACAAAAAATATTAAATATTGGCTATTTAAAGGTTATTTTTCATGTCCAACTGAGTGAAAATAAAGAGGTGGGGTCAAGATTCTCTACCCCCANTCCTTCCCCCGCCTAACCCCGACTAACCAAGGCTTCGCCCCCCCCCCCCCCACTTTGTTTTATTTATAAGCCACAAACAACTTTTTTTCTAACTTTAATTAAATTGTCAGTAAGGATTCTTACCTCTTCTGTTAGATGGTGCACTTGTCTTAGAAGAGTGTCTTAATATCACTACACTAGAATATAGGCTACAAAGATCAAAGTAATACAACTGTCACTGTCAAAGAAAATCACTTATATTCACACAAATTATAGTTTTTAGTCCAATTTTATTCGAGAGTGAGGTCCATTCTAGTGGATTTCATTATAAAGCCTATACAACAATCTAGGATAAAATAATTAATAATAAAACTAAAAAGTGCAATCGAAATTCCAAAAAGACTTAATAAACACCAGAGAGCCACAAACACTAATTACTTCAGTTCAAAATAAAATAATCCTTCTACTCTCAACCGCTGGGTGTTGGAAATCATGTTGCCAAATACATATAAATTATTCTATAATGCAAAGGTATTGCACCACAATTAAGTAAGAAAATCGTATTTTAATGCTTATTACATTTGCGACCTTTTTTTTTTTTTTACAAATGCATGGATTAATTTAATTTTATTATGTTAGGCTATAATAATTAATCATAATAATTGATAACTATATTTATTTTTCAACATTTGGCACAAGTGCTGCCTTGCATGCTGTTCGAGAATAGCAAGCCTTTGGTGGTAAAACCATTGGTTCATTGGCCTATGCTTGGGGTGAGGAGGATTGGCTGTCACATAGACATTGTACAAGGTCATTAGGGCCTCTCTGTCTTGAAGTGAAGAGCATTTGGAAGAAGAATGATTCAAAACACAATATATCTTAAAATTAACAAATATTGATTTTCTATGTATACATCTTTTGCAAATAATTATGGGTATGCAGCACAGGACTAGCATACCCAATATGCCACTGACTTTTGGGGAATCATTGGTGTTAAGTTAATCAGGGTGAGGCCTATATTTGTATTTACACGTAGTGGGGCCTGTGTTTTGACTATCAGTCACTTAAAATAATTTAAATCTAAAATAAAATGTACTATTAAGAATGAGGAAAGTTGCTAAGAGTAAGTCCATTATTATTGGCCTGGATTTCTGAAAAATCACATGATAAAACCAACTCCAAAGTGTTACTTTTTTATTAAATGTATTTTATGTTCATATATATATATATATATATTTTAAACACTCCTTTCCTCCAATCTTTTGGTATTTTTCTTTCCTTCCATACTGTTCACATCACTCAGTATAACCAGTGTATCCCTAAAGATTCTGCTGCTTTAATAATTCCCACGGTTAATTTATTAATTCCTGGTTATTTTCCGTTAGGTATCTCTTTCACTGCTATCTCAGAATCTTGCATAAGAAATTCATCTACCTCCTCTTCTTAAACTACAGTTTCTATATCTCATCTCTCCTCCACTATTTATTTCTGTTCCCTAGATTAATTCCTTAAAATAATCTTTCAATGTTTTCCTTACTTCCTCTTCTCTCCAGCTGTATTCAGTACTCTAGTCCGCGCTTTCCTAGTGATTAACAGCATGTTACCCATTCTAATGGTTGAATAGGCCTAAGGTGTCACTCTTGCAATAGATTGAACTGCCTATCAAGTGGAGTCCGAGATTTAAATCTTAAGTCTGGTGTAATGGTTTTTCACTTTTCCTCCTCAAAAATGCAGATACACTTCCTCTAAATTCCACCTTACTCAGACCTTATACACGAGTTTAATTAGTACATAGTACATATCCGTACAACCCGAACGAATAGTGTTTATGTGATGCAAATAAATAAATAAAAACCAGCAATGTGAATTTACTTATAGGTAATAAATTTAATTTTATATATCCTATTGTGCTTTTTTTTTTTCTCATTTCTATTTTGGTGCTTTCATCCATATTTTTTTTATGTCTATTTTAAACATTTTTGGTGCATAAAAATCTGCTCCTTGCAATATAACATACCCAGGTAAAATCAAAAGGAAAAAAACTTCTAACAAGACAACTTTTTAATGTTCGAGTTTAAATATTTTAAGAAGTACCTATAATATGTTTTAATTTTTTTCTAAACCTCATGTTTAAGATAATCATTTCAGATTTGGAAAGCATTGTTCAAGACTATTTCTACAACCAGAATAAAATTAGTGGATTTTCCGTACAAATAGAACGAGACTTGTAACATGATATAGTTGAAAAGTCGTAAAGCAAAGACATAACCTAGTGATAATTTTCATATTATTTTTTTTTGCTTAGTTTATATGCTAATGAGTTAGAGATGAGGAAGGTTGAATTTAGAGGAAGTGTGCATGCACTTGCTTAGGGGAAGAATGGAAAACCATTTAGGAAAAACCACCCTCAGTACACCCGAACGGGATTCTGACCCTAGTCGTCGTGTCATCAAGTGTAGTCTATTGCGAGAGCGACACCTTAAAACATGAAGTCACCGAAGCAGGTAGAATTAAAATTAAATAATATTTTAGAGACCTAAACAAAGAATATACTGGTGCCAGATGACTGGATTAAATATACAATGAAAAGAAAATAGAAGAGCAAATCCTACACACTTAATTGAGAAATGTAAGTCCAAAAATTAAAATTTAAAACCACAACAAAAGAGTGTAAATATTTTGATCAACATGTTCCTGGTAAGTGTGAAGACTATGCTNCAATTTTTTTTTTTTTTTTTAATATCATAAATTGTTGTCCAGAGAAAAATGTCCAATAGTCAAACAAAGTTTAAGAACTATTAAAACTAATGAGAATGAAATATATGAGCAAGAATGAATGACTATAAAGTTTAACAACATATTATATTACAAAATAATATATTCCTACACTTACACAAAATAGCATGTTCAAACATGCATACTAAGAAATAATGTTAAATACCAAACATTTTACATTCAAGTACACAATAAACAAACAATTATAAAAAAACTAATAATGAACTTTATGGAACTAGGTGTATAGAAAAAAAGGTTGATAAGTGCCTTCAGAGACCCAGCTCTTCTTTGCATGAATATACAATATGGCTGGGAATTAAGTATACCAAAAGTTGGCAAGAATGAAAATCGTAGTTATCAGCGAGAAGATTATATGACAAGGCTGTAGTGTGACCTTGGCGGTGGAAGTTAACAACCATATTATAAAGTGTTACGCAATCACTTTAGTACTCATGAATAGGCCTTTGTTGAGGAGCATTATTTTTGGTCATATAGGATTGGCTGTTAACACCTTACCTCAGTCTGAAGAATGTCTGTCTACCGAGTTAAGGGTCCCGGGTTAAATTCCTGGCATGACCGAAAAAATTATCCTTAGTGAAATGTGGGTTTATCCTTTCACACAGATGAATTAACAGTTGGTAACTGGATGTTGTGCCTGTCCTAGGTCTTTAAGTTAGATTATAAGGAATATGAAACTACAACAAGCCTAGTTGGATCAGTTATTTGTCAACAAAAACATTGTTCTGGAAGAAAACGCTCATCCAAAGCCAATGAGTATGCTCAATAAGATTTTATGATCACCAAAGAAAAGTCAGCGGTGTATTGCGAAATAACTCGATATGAAGAGAAAGTCTGTCCAGACACTTATTCATGAATTAAGAGCATTTTCCTATCGTACGGAGATCAGCCATCAGTTGCGAGATCCGGATAGGTTCCAAAGGTGTATGTTCTGTGTACATTGACAAATGTGTATGAAGATGAACATTTTTTTCTCCAATATTTGACTTTCTGATGAATGCCACATTTTACATTCGAAGGTTACGTTAACCAGCAAATGACAATTTCTCGGTTTTGAACGACCTAATGAGATGATTGCACATGCCTACACCCTGAAAATGTTATTGTTCGGTGTGCCATTTCGGTATTATTTATTTTCAGCCATACTGTACTTTAACAAAGTGCTCACTAGTAGTGATCACTTGACATCACTAAACAAGATTTGAATGTTCAGTAAAATGGGAGGAAAAAATATATATTTCACTCACCTTTACGAAACACAATTTTTAATATATCTCTTTAAGGAAAACCTCTTTTTGCTTTATGAAGTAATATTGTATTATATTTGGAAGAAGGTACAGGAAAGGTGGATAGAAACATGTAAAGGGACAACACAATATAGCTTTAACAATGAAAAGATCACAGTTCATACTTTACATGTTTTTTGTCCAATAGCAGTAATGTTAAGTGTGAACTGTGTTCTTCTTTTCATTGTAAAATTGTATTGTGTTTGTTTCTTTTACGGTATGCCCATCGCTTCTTTGGTTTTACATGACAGCTAGCAGATGCTATCAGTAATGCCAGCATTTTGTGAAATTAACTTTTGTCAACATATTTAGAACTAATTATTATTTGCTAAGAATTACACAGGTTAAATAGAGCGTGAAATTTTACATTTGATGGTATTATATTCACTTATTAATATTTTTATAACTGGCCTAGCATATCTTTAACATAAATAAATGGTTTGTTATAATAAAGAGGAAAAAACATACAAAATGTTTGTGAACTAATATAAAGTTTAAATTTTGTAAACACAAGTATTAATAATATTCTCCGTCCGACCGGCAAAAAGGTCCTCTACCTCACCAACTGGCAGCGTAGCTTCTATTCAGTGGCCATATTTGTTTTCAAAATATAAGCCCACTTTGAACGTTCTCTTGCTTTTAATAATTAATTTGAATTAAACAGCAAAAGCAAACTTCAAAACTATACAAACAACCAAAATCAAACAATTTTAAATAAACATAACAGTGAATTATCATATAAAATAGTTAATAAAACCACTTGTGTGTGTCTACAAGTTTAAGCAAACAAAATTATTTTATAGTTGAGTATTTAGGCTTGTCTATGCTACCGTTAATCATTTTATTTAAAATTTTAATAATACAGTGTCTTTTTCTAATATTAAATCGGCTACTTATTAATCCGTGTTTTTTTTGGTGAATATTAGTTCAGTGTGTAAGCGTGTTATTCTTGGAAAATACTTGGAAAATAAACAGTTTTTAGTGATATTTGAATAATTATTTATTTGATATAAAACATTAAAGTGTGTGATAAAAAAAATTAGCAAGTGTTTCTTAGTGATCAATATACATTATTCAAAAATTTAAGTCTGTGTATCAAGACTATAGAATATATCTCTTAACCCGTAGATTGTGTTGTGTTGCCCTCTAGGATAAACCTCGAGTTTTAGGAGTTTTATAGTATTCCAACAAAATCTGTGAAGTGTAATAAAAAATACTAGAGTCTTTCTCTGGTGTTGATTTAATAAATACCAGGCTAAGAATTCAAGTAATAAGTTATTGTAGTTTTATTAGAGACTTTGTTATAACTGTTTAGGGAGAAGATAATCTAAAATAGATTTTTGTTAATTAGGATAGCTTATGATTTGTCATTTTCATTTGATAGACCTAAACATATTTTCAAGGATATTGATTTTTGTTTGTTAAATTATTTAAAGTCATCATAAATAATCCTACATATTAAAACAATATAATATAACAGATTGTAATGGCAAGCATAAGCAAAATGGATTCAAGTGAGACCCACCCACCTATCATCATTAACTTGGCTGAAGATGATGATGAGGATGATGACGAATATGATGATCTAGAAGAAGTTCTTGCGACCCAGTTGGAAAACACTTATAAAAGGTACAACACGGTTCATAATGAATATGACTTACTTGTTGTAATAGTGTTAAAAAGGTTTATGACAGTGGTTTTTTTCCTCTACTACACATTCAGATTTTTCACATTTATAATAATAATAATAATAATAATAATAATAATATGATTATGATTATTAGCACAGAGTCTTACTACCCGTTCATGTTATATGCACTTACGCTAACGTATAATGGTAGGGTGATTTGTGAGATGAAATGGAGGACCTACAGTTTAACGTGGGATCCGAACCACGGTGGAGGCCTGGTATTCCCCACATTCACAAGTTGTGATTATTACACGTCCTGTCAGAGGTGAGGGAAGGGTTTGGCAATCAGATAAATCTGTGCCGGGACCGAGGATCGAACCCCGGCCGCCAGCACAAATGTCTGACACCTTACCCCTAGACCGCCAGGTCACCGACTATAATGTATTAATAATAACACTACTAACAAGTAAATATTTATCAAATTTAAAAAAAGAAATTATTAAATGTTATTTATTAATAATAATAAAAACTAATATGGGATCAAATGCTAAATTTTTAAAAAAATTTAATATTGTAGAAAAAATTAATAATTAATACTAGGCCTAACATCAACATATCGGTCAACAATAGATAAAATAGTCATATGTTTGTTGTATATACCTAAATTTTGACTGTCAGAAGTGACAGCTGCTAAACACATGTTTTTGAGTTGGGATACATAATTTGGTCTGGTAACTTTTCAAAGCAGGCAGTCAGTCAGCACCAAAGAAGCCATGAGGCTACTGAATATGTTTCTATTCACCTTTCTTGTACCTTCTTCCAAATGTAACATTAAACACATTTTTTTAAATAACAGTGGAACAATTTTTTTTTAAATAATTTTTAACACAAGAAAAAAAGGTATCTGCATGAATAATAAGTATTCTCATGTTTTACACTTCTAACTGTACAGTAATAGAAAATAACCCTCCTATAAAAACACACACACACACACACAGTTAATCCCCCTTTAGGTTTTAAACCTGTTGTACATCATCTTAAAATTAATATAGTATTGGTGTGGAACCAATTTACAAACTAAAATATCAGCCACATATTAAATTATATTTAATTTATTTTTAAAATAGTTGTATTTTAAATAACATGTCAAAAAGTTTTTTTTTCTTAATATAAACAGTTTTCTTACTACTCTACACTGAAATCATATTGTATGTACCCTTATTGTTTTGAAAGTGTATCGCTAAAAATCACTTCACAGACTGGTTCTATTATCGATAGTATTTACATCCATCCTAACAATCATAAATAGTTGCATCAAAGGAAAAATGGCGCCATACAGCTGTATTAAATCAAACAATAAAAGGAGGATAGAAAGGCAAGGCCTACGTCTTGCCAGAAAACTGTAGGCCTCAAAGTTCACAACTAAAACACAATAAAACACAATAAAATTGCAGAATAAAGAAACATAATTGTGATTTAATTGTGAATTTTGGGACATACAGTTTTCTGGTGTGTAGGATTTGCCCTTCTATCTTTCTTTCAATGATTAATTTAAATCTTTGTATCATTAATTTTTGTGACAAATTCTTTTCAAACTTAAACCTTGTAGTAAAGGAAGAAACATTGTCATTAACCAAATATCTATTTGGCTAAAACTTTTAGTCCAGTAGAATTATTTGCTTGGATTACAACTAAATCAATTTTCTTTGTGGACTGTATTGGTGAAGAAAATAAAACAAACAAATAGACGAAACTTTTCACATCTCAGACAACTATGATTGTGGAATCAGTGTCCTAGCCCACCGCCAGTTCTGCTTCATAACAGACTCGACAACAAGTCAAGCACAAGGAACAAAGGAATGATGACCACATTTAAAAAAAAGTGGTATGACAAATGCTTACAAACTCCCTTATTCAGCTGAAAAAAAAGTATTTTCACAACATAAGGCAATATAGAACTGAGTACTAGGCTAAGTCATGATATAAATTAGGATGGATAGCTAATAAACCTACCTGAGTGATACTTGAGCTGAAATTGTTGAAGTAAAACACTTAAAAAACACATACACACAAAACTACTACAGTTAGCTGCTTCAGTTTAATCTTTGAACCTGAATAAGCCTCTTGTGGTACTGAAAGCTTGTCTTTAAAACTGATTTATGTTTTTTTAGTGTTATCTAAACAATTCCTACTCCAGTATAAGTCAAGTATGTGTGCTTTCTCCCAATTCAAAGAAAAACATAAGTTAATTAGTTCACATCATGTAATTATGTATTATTGTTGACCATATTTACTAGCAATGGTTTGCAATAAGGGAGCCAAATGCCCAAATTTAGGAGCCATACCCTCAAATATTAAATTCGAGGTAAAGTCTCGTCATATTAAGACATGAAGACAGCCTCCATTACTTAGTATACAGATTTAAAACTGTCCATCAATTTCTTAGAACAAACGTTTTAACATGGTACAACATTGAAAGGATAATGCTAGAAAAACCAAATTGTCTGTAGTTGATGTTTCAAACCTTGCCAGAGGATACACTCGGGTGCAGCTAGTGGTAACGACTGCTACGGTAACGACCCGACGAGGAGCGGCCCGACTGACTGCGACGTGCAGGGGGAGACCTGTCGGCAACAACCAGGCTTGGCTCGTATCTAGAAACATGAGCGCCTTAGCACCGAGACATGCGACCAACACATAATATTTATCCAGGGCTGTATCTAAGCATTTGTTGCCCTCGGGTGAATTATTTCAGTGCCAACCCCTCCCCCTCCCCCCAAACAATTCATGCCTCTTCCCCCGCCCCCTCCCTTTCCCAACAATTCAAGCTTCAGCTTACATCAGGAAGGCTTGCGGCCCTGCTAATACTGTCAATCATAATATCTAGACTAATTAAGATAAATAAATAGACAACATACTTATATTATTAATTTTTTTTTTACACCAAAATACCCTTAATTGTGTAGCTAATCACAAGAGGTGAATTCGTAGATTGAAGGACTTCAACACCCCTATTTTCTCCAAATTCCCTCACCCTCCTCACTGTGTGTGACATGTTTCGCCCAGCCAACAAGTCCGATTAGTCTATTCCTGGGCGGAATCAAACATTTATTCCAATATGTCACCAAATGCATCAACATTTTTCCTACCAAAGAGAACACTAGAATGCTCTGAACATTTCAATAAATTCCGAAACTCTATCTCTTTATGAAGTGAAAGCAAAACAAGCCTTGCGAGTCATTCTCGTTCAAGTAATACATTTTTGGAATATTTTGATGGGGTTTGGAACCCCACAGTTAAAAATAAGACTAGTTACTTACTCTCATTACCACACTTAAAAAAGTAGGCCATCAATCTCTATATTGAGCTAGTTCTATCCAGTACATCTCATTACATCCTATCCATTCTAGTTAGTGTTACCCTCCCATCTGCGTCTAGGTCTTCCCAATGGTCTCCTCCCATTGAGTTTGCCAGTCCACACCCTGAACAAGATTCTAGATTCACTTATTTGTGCTGCATGTCCTATCCACCGTAACCTATAAAAATTGACAATCCTAACAAGGCTTTGTGATGAGTACAGGGTATGTAACTCATCATTATGTAACCTCCCCCACTACCAAGTAGTCTTATCCCTTTTGAACCAAATATCTTCTTAAGCATCTTGTTTTCAAATATTCTATTTTTTTTGTCATGTAAGGTATGAGACCATGTTTCACACTCATACACATACACATTTAAAAAAATCCTGTGTACTTCCTGCTATTATTATAGAATTTTTACCTTAAGCTATAAATATACATACATACACGGCGGTTAGGGAGTGAAGGTTTATTTCCCTATGTCAGATTTCGGTAGACTTTAGACACAAGAAGAAAGGGCACACTTTTTTATTTTTTTATTTTGGGGCAGGAAAATATTTTCTTAAACAAATTATTTTAGGTGAAAAATTGTGGATAGAAGTGTAAATAGTACAGTGAATGCCTTAAATGTGTCATGGTAATTATTGGCAGGGGGAAGGAGGGTGGGGGAGGAAAGAAGAAAACAAGGCTTACTGCTATTTACATTTTTTAAATCTTGGCTAGTTTTTTGGAACTCAAATAAGGAAGGTAAGTAATAATAAACTGAAGAAGAGGGCGAGACAATTAAGTAATATGAAAAATATATTTCTTTTATCACCATGGCTTACTACCCCTTTGGGTTGTGTGCATCTATACTAATTATACTAATGTGTTATTGATAAGGAAGGTTGAATTTTAGATTAAGTGTATCTGCATTTGCATGGAAGGAAAGTAGAAAACCATTTAGGGAAAAAAACTAAGTACACCCAGTCAGGATTCGAACTCCGATCTCCTAGTCATCTGTAGTCCAGTCTATTGCAAGAGTGTTGCCTTAGAGACCATGTGGCCACCGTCGCAATTCATGAATATTTATTATATAAAATGTTGACAAGTTGTTTACGCCTAATTCATTCTCGCCTTACTTCATAAAATATTTAAACATCCTAATAAAATCTATTGATACACAAAGAACAAATATTATTATTATTATTACTATTATATTATTAGCAGCGCGTCTTACTACCCGTTCAGGTTATACGCACTTACGCTAATGTGTAATGGTAGGGTGATTGTGAGATGAAATGAAGGACCTACAGTTTAAAGTGGAATCCGAACCACGGTGGAGGCCTGGCATTCCTCACATTCACAAGATGTCTTGTCAGAGGTGAAGGAAGGGTTTGGTAATCAGATAAAATCTTTGCCGGGACCGAGGATTGAACCCCGGCCGCCAGCATAGAAGTCTGACACCTTACCCCTAGACCACCAGGTCACAATGTTTAAATAGAAAATGACAAATGCACACATGAAATGAACCCAAGCTCTCATAGTAACAGATAATAACAGATGGACAGTTAAAGTGTGGTTTGATCCCGATTGGGTGTACTTTGTGGTTTACTTAAATGGTTTCCCACTCTCTCTTCATGAAAATGTGGGTACACCTAATCTAAAATTCAATCTTCCTCATCCTTAAATTATTAGCGTAATTAATATATAAATGCATAACTTGAATAGGTAGTAAGACATTGTGCTAAAAAAATCACTTGTATTAATTAATGTATTTAAAATTACCCAATCCCGTGTATGGCTAAAAGTTACATGTTACGGTAATTTAAACATTTGAAATACGATTACATTTTCTGTGTGACATCACCTTACTAAGGAGTTATACACAAATAATGAAATCACACACAGATGATTAAATGACCTAATAAGCGACTCATTAAAATGTGATTTACTAAAACTTGGAAACATATTGAATTTGAGGGCAATGCTCTGCATTAATTATTTTGTAAAAGTCAAGTTAGTGAATGAAGAAAATTTCATAATATCACGTATGACAAAAACATTGACTGTAATTTCAACAAAATGTTGTCGAATGGTTTGATTTATGTTAAAACTTTTAATCTCAGGCACCTAGCTTTATTTCATTGATTCATATGTTCACTAATTTATTCTTATTATATTGTTTATTGGTACTGTTTCCATTAAAATGGCCTTTTTTACTTTACCTATTAAAAAAGTATTTTCAGGAAATTACTGAATAAAAGTTATAAGTTGATGATGGAGTGACAAAAATTAATCATTCCATAGACATTTACGCCAAGGGCTGTTATTAATATAATGTCAAAATCTGTTAACATTTTTTTTAAAGGGGGGAGTGGGGAATATGTTCAATCTATTTGTACTGAAAGAAAAGTCTTACCTTGACAAATTACTCTATCGAGTAGCTTATAAGATAAGGCTATAGTTGTCAAGGCAGGACTGCTATTTTTTCAAGGAAATAAAGCGTACAATTGAGTCTCCAAAAATCTCATCAAGTCATCTGGTAATATTTTATAAAACTGACTGCTTAACTTCACACATGCAGCTTTTCCATGATATATATTTTTTTCAAGAATGCATATGAAATTATCACCTAACTATAAAATAAGTCCAACAAATTCTACTTAAGTTTATGTTTCTACTCGAGATGTGTTTACAAATATAAAATTATTGTGCTTACTTTGTTTAAAACTTGATCTCATCTGTCTCACACAATACCTTCACAAAGGTTTTGAACCAAAGATACTCATGAGGTGAGCTCTCAGCGCATCAACTATGTCACGGCCTTTTAGCCATGGGTACATAAATTTTAGGTGCTTTTTTTAAAATACTTAGCAAGCAAACAAGTGTGCACTGTTATAATTATAAGTATATTTTTAACTAGTGTGTTTAACACTAAAGTTATTAACGACTTATTCTAATGTGTAGGAATTGAGTCAGTGACTTAGAGGAAATGCACCCAAATAGCATATTGAGAGGATGGGGAAACCAGTGATAAACCACATGTGGAAAACCACCTTCAGTAAACCTAGCTCAGATTCGAAACATGACCTCCTCATAAATGGGAATTTGGTCTATTGAGAGCTTGATGACTTAGATGATGTGACCATAGATACAAGTAGTTATAACTATAAAAGAAATCAATTTGAAGCACAAATAGAATATACAAACAATATTAAGCAAATTTATGAACAAAGAAAACAAGCAATTTTTTTTTTTTAATTTAGTTTTATAGGTCTGTATTTTAATTTTACCAGGCTACTAAAAAGTTCTTCGACTGTCTTACGAACCCATCTGACAGGACGGTTAGTTGGGAAATTAGATATATATGATGATAATCGAACAAGGAAACACTCAACACCAACAAAATTAAGCTCAATTAAAAAGTTTCATATAATTTTAACATTTTTTTTTAACTATTTGGTGAAATAGTGTAATTCTATCAAACACATGCCAAGAAAAACATCTAGCTGAATACAATAAGCAACTGCTATCAGAAAAATAGTTTATATGCAAGTTTTCTCATAATTCTGTTAGTAAAAATGTGTTATGGGCAAAGCCCTGACCTTCAAATAAGTTTGACGCTCTATTACTAACTGAACTTTCCACAACAATGCCCATGTTCAACACACATTTTCCTGTTTACCTAAACATTGTGCCCAAGCCTAAAATAGTGCAATGTCAAATCACTATTCAAGAGTTGTTTTTATTCACTGAGTCTTGGCGCTTGTTTGGATGATATGTATACATTCATTAATTACACTAATATGACAGGGACGATAAAGGTATGAGTTTTATATTAAATTTACTCACATTTGTATGGAAGAAGATTGGGAAACCATTTAGGAAAAACTACCCTCAGTACACCCGACAAGTATTTTCTAACCTCTTCATCAACAGCAATCCAGCCTAACACTAGAATGATGCGTTAATAGTATGTGACTGTTTAATTGTCGCTTATTTGACCATGCACAAAGTTTTATTTAATACCCTTGGAAACAAAATTATGAAGAATCAAGTTTTATAAAATTTCAATGTCATTTTACAAACATGATTATATTTAAACAAGTGACTTTTTTTAATGTTTAAATTAATCTTTAACCAAATTAAATGTGAAATTGGAGGTCATTTGATAAAATTCACCCTTAAAGAATATATTATAAGTCAGTGGTTCTCAAAATTGTGTTCGCGGCACACTTTTGAATAATAAAGTTTTTGGGGGCAGACTTGAAGGGGATAAATGATAAAAAGAGGAGATTTGGAAGTTTGAAAAAGAAATCTTTTTAAATAACACAATTCAATCAAGATATTCAATAAATTTTGAGTTTTTTTTTAATTCGTAAAGTAAAAACAAGGAATAAACAATAGTAATAGTAAATTAAATTGTAATTACTATGAATTATTACTCAATTGTTATTTTAATGGAAAACTTAAAAACTTTTTAGTTATTTCGGTAATATTATGGCATATAAACAATAAGGTGACTCATTTCATGTTGGATTTCACGAAGTTTTCTCCCATATTATCCACTTGATGTTCGCTAGATAATGGAATCTTAATTTAAAGAGATCTGATTTTTACATATTGATCAAAATTTGACGACACACTTCGAAGAGTTTGCTGAGAACCAGTTATAATTTGTCGGCTAGATAGGTAAGTTTGTGCACATGAATAAGAGCTTGTCTGGCATAGTAGCTGCAGTAGTCATGTGTTCCGCTAAAGTCCTAAAATCCTAAATCTTTGTGCAACTATTTTTCAAAATATTAAAAGAAAAACATTAAATTGCTTGTGTTCTTTGAAGATAATGTTTGCTCTTGGCAATCACCTCACCCTTACAAGCAACTGTGCTCTTAAGAGATATGTAATGCACCTCCTTAAGAAGAGGGGGGAGAGAAATACCTACCACGGGCGCCAACCACACAACCACCATTTTTACCATCTGGCCAACCATCGTGAACAAAACCATCTGGTCAAACCATGGTGACCAACTGCTACAAAACCATCTCGGTCAACCATTGTCATGTCGAGTCTACCATTACCAACACACACACCCTAAAGTGAAGCAAGCAACATTCTGTTAGCAGGGGTGGTAAACTCTCCGCCGCAGGTACTGCTGCCAGCACTGCTACCAACCCAGCCACACAGACTTGAGACAAGGTAGACTGTTGACACATCTTCGAGGAACATTTGTTTACAGACTCTCTACAAAAGTATGGCTCTTAATCGTTTAGTTTTCTTTTAACAGGTTTGAGAATTTAATCAATTAGGGGGGTGGGAAGCTTTTTAAACTGACAAGCTTCAAATATTTGTTAGCTTTGACTTTGATTTGAGAGAAAAATTCAACAATTTTGAAGCGTTACAAAATAAAATGTATCAAGTTAATGTTCGGCAGTTATTTTTATCACAAATTAATATCAGTTTTAAAAAAAAAAGTGAAATATTTCATTTACATTTTGTGATAGTAATTTAATTCATCATTTTAATATGAGATATATTAATTATGTTTATAATATAACATTATGTATTTAAAACCTAAATTTACTAAGCAAAGTATAATATTGTCATCCAACATTGAACATTTGTTAAATAATCAAACTTCAATTCAGCTTCGGGGATATTTCATATATTCAATTTGACTTGCTTTGAATTGAAAAAAATGGATTTTGCACACTTTTATATCCATTATTCCAATGTGTTAGATTCCCCACCCCTCTGCCCTTTTTTTTTAGCCAGGATATTCCTTTTGGTTTTTTATTCTACCCCCTTTTGTGTAACAATTTTTTTTAGTATTTTCTTTCAAACAGGCAGTTCACTTTCTATTTAGCTTTCTCTGAACTGTACACCGCTTGACGTTGCCCATGGGCAAGTTTGAAAAGATCCCTTTCCTGTGTTCCTTGAGTCCCACAAAACTAAGTCAATATATAAGTAGACTCTTACCCCATTTCTTGGAAAGGGTGGAATACCTTTGAGCCATTTACGAGTGTGTGCTACTCTTAAAACTTTACAATTGGGGCTTTACCTAGTCTTGTAAAGTAGTCCTAATCTAACACCTTTAGCTGAGGGAAACCCTTGTTGGAGTCTAGTTGGATTCTGCGTTCACAAATCCCCTCTATCTTTGGGATGTTGTGTTCTCAATCCAACTCTGTCTTTGGAATGTAACATAAGATGCTGCGCTTTCAATCCACCTTTATATTTAAATCATGACATGGGATTCTGCACTCTAAATCAAACAATAAACTTGAGTTATGATATGGGATTTTAAGAACTCAATCAACCTTTACCTTGGGTTGTGATAGGGGATTATGTGCTCTATATTCCCCTTTAATTTGAGTCTTAACAAGGGATTTTGCTCTCTCAACCGACCTTTAGCTATGTGTTATGAGTTAGGATTTTGAGCTCTCAGCTGATCTTTATCTTTGAGTTATGAGGAGATGGGATTGTGAGCTCTCAACCAATATCTAGCTTCGAGTTATAATATAGAATTTTGAGCTTTAAAATGACCTCCATTTTTGTGTTGTGACAAGGAATTCTGCACTCTAAGTCCACCTCTTTCTTTGGGTTGTGACATGGAATTCAGCGCTCTCAATCCACTTCAATCTTTGAGTTGTTATTTTGTGCTCAGAATCCATCTCTATCTTTGAGTTGTAACATAGACATATATACGCTAAGATTCCTCTACAATCTTTAACATTCTTCTTGTGTTTGTTGCCACTATTTCTCACATCCTTGCTTACTCCTTTTGGTCTTTCTTTCCACAATGCCTGGTAAAATTTGACACCTTATGAACTCAACAAATGACAAGGCACATATATGAAAGTAGAGTGTATGGATCAAAAGGAAGGGGTAGGCCAGGTAAGACATGCTTAAATGTTGTAGACGAATGTGTGAAAAAGAGAAACATTAGTTTTAAGAATAAAAGAGCATGTATGAGTCGGTGTATGGATGTTGTTGAAGAGATGGGAGTAATCAAGGATAGGGAAGTTTGGAGAAAGTTAGCGAGGATGGATTAAGTAAGGAGTTGTTTTTTGAGCTTTATGCATAGTTTCTTGTCCACCCCATAAAGGAACGGTGTGGTTGGGATGTATGTATAAGCTCATGTTGTAAGGATGCATCTTTAGAAAACTTATCCTGCCATTAATCTGGCAACGCTCAATCTAATCAGTGGTCTGACTAGTTCTGGTACTAATCATGAGACCATAATTTTCAATGTACAATTGATGGAGCCACTGCATGAACAGAAAAAAATGTGTAGAGTTGACGCCGAAGAAGTGATATTCAAATTCACTATCAAAGCAACTGCAAAGCAGATAATATCTTAAAAAGTTGTTTGGAAATATTTAAAAGAAACATTTATATGGTAATGTTAAAAATTTGTTAAAGAAAAAGTTGTATTTTTTCAGGAATCTAGCTTTATAAAATTATCTACCCACAGATGTGAATCAACCTCTTCTGAATATGCCACACTGTCTACCTCTTCAAAAGTCTATGTTGCCACAATAAAAATACAAGGCCAATGGATTGGGGGACAAATGACATTAAATAATAACAACATTCTAGGGCTATAAATAAAAACATCCTCTGTTGGTGAAGTGCTGTGAGCTAATGATTAATTTAAAAAAAAACAACGTAAAATTCTACACTTTTATAAACTAACAATGTGTCAGTGAACAGTGTAAAAACAACACAAATATTACACACATGGTCTATTTTTATGTTTCAAAAACTAAATTATTAAATATATAATTTGATAGGTAGGTATTTTAAAAGAATATTAGGTTTGAGGAGCAAGCTTAAATGAAAAATCCAGCTTGTAAAAACAAAAAAAAAGTGTTAATGAATGTGATTTGTGTATTAGGTGTTTCTCCAAAAGTTGTGTTTTTTAAGTAAGCTAGCATTTATTTTATTTAAGAGTTTTTACTGTTTGAAAAAATACTTTTTACTTTAACATGATATAAAAGTTTTGACTCGAGACAAAGGTAAATGTTTTAGTAGCAACTATTAGGTGGTCTAGATTATGAAATTTCCAACAAACTCACTCGCTTAAACTTTGAAAATTACTTTTCGTTCTTTACAATGCCAAAATTTGATAGTTAAACCAATTGGCATGCAAATAAAAAAAATCATAAGGATGTGACAATTTTGACATATTAACATTATTGGGGAACTGTCAGCGATTTGGTAATCTACATACCTAATTTTAAAATTTTTAATAAAGAGGAAAATAGTCAAAGTTTTAATATTTTGTTTTTGGTTTTACCAAGCACTTTTACACAACTGGGTGATTAGTGGGTGGTTTTTGAGCTAGGGATGTGGTCTGAAAATAAGTTTTAATTAGACTTAACTCATTTGGTCACATATTAAATTTATTTTATCTACTTAACAACAAATTTTAAAAATAATATTAATAACAATAAAAATAATCATAACAAAGGGCTTTACGAACAAAGCAGAAGGAAATTCTTTAGCACCGTGTCTTACTACCTGTTCAGGTTATACACATGTGTACTAATTACGGTGATGAGTTAAGGTTGAGGAGGATTGAATTTAGAGGAAGTGTACCCATATGTGTGTGTGTGTGTGGAGGGAGAGTGGAAAAACCACCCTCGATATATCCGACCAGGATTTGAACCTCGATCTCCCTGTCCTTGGCAGTCAAGTCTATTGCTAAAGTGATGCCTTAGATGAACTAGACTATTATCAAGAGAGTGGGGTTTAAATGATAGCATTACCAAGATAGGTAAATATATAAAATATAACAAAAAGATTGTTTCTTTTGATACCCTTTCTATATCAGTAGGGTTAAGAGGGAGGAAATATTCGTGTTCATAGTAAAATTATTTAAACTAAAGTATCAACCAAAAATGCATTAGTATTGAAAGGAAAAATATTGATATTAGTAAAGTATTGATAGTTTTTCCACATCCCTATTCCAAACCTCTACCCGAGACTTCCCTTGAAATTCGACATATTAATTCTAAACAAAAAAAATTCTATTAAGACCTTGGAAGTGGAAGACCAGCCCTTCAAGACTGAAATCTTATCTCTCTCGACCAAGAGCCAGCCTGCTTTAACCAGGGTACACTATTCAGTGTAGATATTCAGGGGTTTCAAACCCTAGGCTTTCACCCACAGGTTGTTTTCCAGCCCGGTTGTTTCAAAACAAAACAAAAATTACGGTTGACATACCTTGACGGAGGCCGCTTGTAGCCATATTTGGACTCGAGACAGTCACGGGAGAAATGACCCCTCTCCCCACATTGATAGCACCTCATGTTCGGATCATAGCCCCTGCGGCCCCTACCTCGGGTCCTTGGACGGGCCACTGTCACTCGAATACGACTACCACACACCGTCCTTTTGACAAACCACGCACCCACTTTGAGACGGGACACATTGTTCTAAATTGTAAACACATTCATATACAATCAAGCTAGAGAGCAGCCACCATAAGAGGGGTTCTATCTGACAGCTAGAAGGTTTTATTGTAAACATTGGTAGAAAGTCACTAACATCAACCTATTCGAAAATAATTATTATTTGTAGAGATGGGCTACTCGAATCTTCGGAGATTCTCAAATCCTGACAAGGATTCGAGGATTCAGTGTTTTACTGGATTTTATGGTTGAATCTTTCACCTCATAAACAAAGCATAATATTTTGAATTAAAAAATTACTTAGTCAGGCCTACTTAAAAAGCACAACTTAATCCATAATCTTTATTTTGTTGGACAAAAGAAATATGCCTTAGTAATAAAATCACTATTTAAAAAAAAAAAACATTGTTAGGTGTGGAAAATCTGTCAACAGTCAGGCACCAATAAAACTGTTTATTTATACCTACCAGTCTATGTATTGTATATCGATTGTTTGTTTGGAATTGTTAAATTGACTTTAATTAAGAGTTTATTGTTTTTTTAAATATGTTATTGAAGTAATTGTAAAAATATTCAAACTTAGCCCTGCCTAATAAAATAGGAATGAACATGTTGCAAGAGTCGAAAATATGCTCCTGTTTTAAATAGAATGTATTCTCAGAAATCGATATACAGCAAGAATTGAATATATTTCTTGTTTTCTACGCGAAGATAGATAATGGATATATAAGAAGAAAATAATAATAAAATAAAACATACTTAGCCGTTATTGAGTTCACGATTTCCAATGTATGTTTAATTGTTTTTGTTAAGCATGTTGTTTTAGTATTTACTAAAAAATCTGTTTGTATTTTTATTTTTGCTTTATTATTAAAATAAATTATAATCCTTCAACGATGATTAAAGTTTATCAAAAGGTAACTAGGCCTAATCTGTTTGTTTATTTCACATGTTTTTTTTAGAAACTTAGTTTATTCTATCGACACTTTTAAAAATAACTAAAGACACTCAAATTTTGATTTATTTGATTTTTAAACAATAATATGAGTCTATATTGTTTAATTTGGCTGGATTTTAACCTGTATTTTGTGAGGGGTGGCTGGAGTTGATTAAGATTGAAAGCATGATTGAAATAAATATTAATCCAGAGCTTAGGCCTATATTGTGTAATGTAGGTTTCTTTGTAAATCATTAAAATTTCTAACAATTTGCTAGAATTCGGATTCGAGATTCGAAAATAAAATGTAGATTCAAATTCGAGAAATAGTAGATTCAACCCATCTCTAATTATTTGCTTAACTAATACTGTATTATCAATAAAAAAAGTGTTACTAAATGAACCTAATACGACTTATCTAAGCATTACTGTACAATTAGTGTTTTTGTAACCTATTTAAAGAAAAACTTTATTATTTTTTCTTTTCTTTTGCAGTTGATGCAACAAAAGTATTAATGTGCAACAATATTATCCAATAATTTATTTTACTATTCATACATTGATTCTTACATGCTTCATTAATTTGGCTTTGAAACACATTCTTAGCAAATTTTTGTTTATATCAAAAAATTATAAACGTAGATAGTTTTACTAATGTCTTCCTCTTTCTCAAATTTGTCTAAAACCCCAAATTTCTGTTTTAGGGTTAACATGTTATGTTTTCTTTTGTTCAATAAAATTGTGCAATAAATTTACATAAAAACACTGGCACGCTATCAAGACAGCCGAAACGTCAACAGTCAGTTGTAAAGGTAGGATAAAGATAAAAAACCAATGTGACCTTGAGAAGAGTTGGTGAGAACAAAACTAGGAGAGGTTCGGATTACAGCATTTTCGATACTAGCGTATATTTGGAATAGCAAGAATATGCTGAATATGTGTAAAATAGGGTCACACAAATTGTTGAAAACTTTGACTTTGCTTTGAATATTCGTTAACTTCAACTCCAGTTCGAAAAAGATTTCAGTTATGAAAGTTTGAAGCTTCAATGATAAAAAATTAGAAAGTTTAAGTACAAATACTTTTCAGTTTTTTAAAAAATAATTTTCTATTGTTATGTACACTCCATTTACCCTTAGAGGTATCAGTTTTACTTTAACCGATTATAATATGGCTCTATCTTATAAACTTAAGCTATATACCATAGTGTAATCTGTCAGAGTAAGCTTGCTACCTTTCAGAATAAATACATAACAAATTTATAATAAATGAATAACACGTTATAATAGTAATGTAATTTATCAATTAGGACGAAACTTGCACAACTTTTCAATACAACACTATTGTAGAGATTTAGTGTAATATAAAGTTGTATAAATGTAAGAAATAATTTTTTATAAAATATCCGCACTTTGATTTAGCATCAATAATATTTCCTATGCACACCCCAAGTGTATGTATATATAGAGGTTAAAATATACTTCCCTAGATTTTTTTGAGAGGTAACTTTGGACGATACATATTATATACATGCCAATATGGGGACAAATAACATCACCAACTCACATGCCGTCAGTGGCGCGCAAAGCATCTTCAGCGTCCTCCCGGTCCCGGAAAACCACAAACGCGAAGCAAGGTGGAGACTTGGCCACCCATATCTCCTTCAAAGGACCGTACTTGTCGAACACGTACTGAAGCTCATGTTTGGACACCCCCATACCTTCTTGACAATACAGTAAGCATAAAATAGTACACTCGTATTAAACCCTTGCATTTTGGCTCACTTCATTTCTTGTCATAGTCCCAATAGGCCTACTGATTATGAGCTGGGGTCAAACTAATGCTATCTATATAGGGTTGCCATTATTTTCTTACTACGAAATTCCCTACGTTTTCCAGAAATAATTCCCATTTTTTCCAGACATTTTAAAGAGAAGTATGAATGAATTAAGTTTTATTTTTGTATAAAAGTGACTATTGTGAAGTGGTGCCATTGGTGTTGAGAACAAGTTAAATTCAACCTTAATAAGTGAATTGAGCAGAGGGGGGATAAGGAGGAAGGTGGCCGGGTTTTGGGCCATTAATTCTAATTTGTGCCAGTTCGATTTTTCTTTCATGCAAAGGTCTACAATTTAGAGCTTGAAGTTCAATGTCCTAAACTCACATATTATTTTCCAAATTTGATTTTATACTAGCAGAAGTACCTGGCATTGCCTGTGGTAATCATGAAATGGATTACTTGGTCACCACTGGCAACACTTTTATTTGAGACAAACAGACAATAAAAAAAACTCTTCGTTTTAATTCTTCTGACCCAGTTTTTAATTAATTAAAAGAAATCTAATCCAAATTTGTAAATTCTGGTTTTTGAGATGCACATGTATGCTACAGGTATTTATTTTTAAATTTCAGACCTCTGCGTGCAATAGATATCAAACGATGCTCATGACAGACATACACAAGCTCTTAATTTTATCGATACCTATACATTTTTTGTGAAATTCTCTTGAGTTTTCCCAGTTTTTCTCTCAGACTAAAAACAATCCCTGTTTTTTTTTCCAAGTTCTTCATACAAGTGACAGCTGTGATATTTTTGGCATTTATATGAACAGAAATGAGTAATAGTGACATGGTACTTATCAACATCATTAAACCAACCTAGGTCTGCCACATGTAATCGAACTCCTTCAGCCTCTTCAGAGCTTTGGCTGTGACTTCGACTGCGGGAACTGCCAGAACTACTGCTACGACTACGGCGATCATGACGGGACCTTCTCTTGCTGGACATCTTGTATAGTATGTATTAACACTCACTGTAACAATGAACACTGACTGCGGGAACTGCCAGAACTACTACTACAATTATTGATCTAAGAGTGGCAGGTTTATTCCCAGCATGACTCGCATTACATAAATGAGAAATAATATCTATTTAATTTAATAATTTGGGTTATGAATGATGTCTTAAAATTAACTAGGATAAGATAACATTAGCAAAAAAAAAGTGTAATAACTAGGTTTTTGATTTATTTATAGAACTAAAAATTGGCAAAATATTTAGACCTAATAATGCACCTTAAAATGAAGACATATGAAAGAAAAAAAGGAATATATATGCATAGTAAAAGAAGACAGGAGTTGCAGTTAAAAATTATAAAAAAATATGTTACTACTACTCGACAGAGAAAACATGGAATCTTGTGGTCAAGTGCTGCAATCGCTCTAGAGTATGAAAGGTGAAAGGATGAGAGAAGATAGGCCTACCCATAGTGCTCTAGTACAGTCAGTACCAAATGGCAAATAAGTCCTTCATTGTGAATAGTTGGTTTAGCACGCTTATTTAAAGCCTTTTTTTTTTAACTTTAGGTACCTTGTATTTAAAATTGAATAGGTTTCCGTAATTTTTGTCGAAAGAATTAAAAACAAAGTAAAAACATCCCACATAAAATTAAGTACTGGAAGTCCTAAACTATCAAACTTACACGCCCTCCTCGGTAAGTTGACCTAAGTGTACACGCCAGAACGTCAAGATAACGACTGCTGACATATCATTGGTCTCCCCCTTCATTCTTCAAGTCGTTGACGTTCTTTCCGTATGCAATGTTTACTGCGTCGAGTAGTACAGCTTACTGATTGTGATTACAATGGACAACTAGATATTTCTCTTGAGATTTACAGGAGTGAATCGCTTCCGGTTATTGCTTAAAACATTATACAGTTAAAAGCTTCTCTCTACATCACATCTATTGATGGAACAATAACGTACCGATGTGAAGCTGGCCAACTCTGTAGGAGTGGACTCTTTGTCACTTCCTCTGTATATTACCCCTGAATAACTTGACTGATTCCTTACAATTAATACTGAAACCTGCATTTATGTACAATATGTTTTGAAATTTCTTCACTATGGCTCTCACGGCTGTGTCTGGCACAGTATTTTAGATTCTTTTTGGAACAGTACATCTACAAAGATTATGATGAATAATGTGTTTCAAGATTGATGATGGTGTCAGGAAGTGTGACTGTATGAATACAAGTGCCTTCCCTCTGCAACTCCTTTCTCTCACAAGTGCTGATTGCAGATTTAATGTCATTATCTTCAAGATTCAACAACCCTAAGGCATACAGCCACCCAGTCACATAAATTCTCTCTTCCACTCCTGTTTTCGTTGCCCATCTCAAATTCTGTTCCCAGGAATATTGGTAGAAGTTGGACGGTTCGTCCAACAACCATTGTTGACTTTAGCGCTACCTAATTGAATCACTGTACAGGGCCAGTTGTAAATAACCTACAAAAATGGAGTTAGTAACTTCATCTGTTAAGGGTTCTAAATTTGTCCTGGGAAGTGAAAAAATGTTTTTTTAAAGAGTTAAAATACTGTAGGCCTATGTATTCATATATTCGCCAAAATGTGTGATTAAGCCAATTATAACATGACATAAAACGTCAGTTGATTAAATATCACATAGATTAAATTCATACAAAGTTGGCATTATCGATATTAGTGGTTGACATTTTTTATGTGTGCCTTATGGAATTAATAAGTGTTTTTTTTTGTAAAAAAAATAATATTTTCCTAAACGTGACCATTAACGTTCTCTACCCAAAGTGTCAATCGAATCTAAAACTCATTGAACCTCCAAGGGGTCCTCAGAAATATTCGGATACAGCCATGTCCACAGTAACTAAATGAAAATGTGAAACTTGCATTGGTAGGCTTCAATTCTTAAAACACATTTTGCTGTTGTAAAGGTTATACCCATTATAATACTGTACTCACCTAAAATATGGAACTTTCAAATATATTCAAGATAAGTTTATCCTACGTCTTAAAATTTGATTTTCACCTTATCTAAGATGTTAATCTATATCGTATATTCGCCACATCACTGTTTATAAATCGCATTAAAATCATGTACACCAACAGTTTATATTAAAGTCGAGTTCTCTTAGAATATTGAGCTCTGGCAATCTAAAATTAACTCAGTCTAGTTTATATTCTACTGCTAGGTGTCAGCGTTTAACACTGTTACTTAACATAACTATTTGAAAAGTATTAGATAATAATGAACAATGATAAAATAGATAAAAAATAAACTAATAAGTGCAACTTAAATGAAAACATTATTTTTAGTTTATTTTCTTTTTTTTTAACTATTTTTAGATATTTCCATTACTATAATATCATTTAGCCATTGGGCCGTCTCATTTTTAATCTATTCATAAAGTTTATATTTACTTGATTGTTTAGCTTGTCAATTAAGATAAATATTTGTAGTATGATTTTATCAATTGTAAAGAGAACAAAAAGGTAGCACCATTTGCAGGACTTTGATTATGTTTTCTTGCTTACTTTGCCCAGTACACAACAGTTTTATTTTAATACAAAGACAGCCAAATATATATACATTTTAAAAATAAGAATTAGAGTAATGACGTTAATTTGATATTGATTTTAAATGCTTGTTTATTATTTAAAGTTCCAAAAAATAAACCCAAACAATTTTGTTTGCTTCCATGTAACGTTGTGTATGTAACGCAGGAGAATATTTGGTGAGCGATGTCAAAAGCCCAGGCAATCAGATGTCCTACTCCGTCTGGCGCTACCTTCTACTATCTACATTTATTCTATCTCCCTCTCTTAGCCACAATGATCTTGTATTGTATCAAATTATCTATTCCTTACTTTTTGAAATAGTGTCCCCTCTCTGATTTTGTATACAATAATAACAGAACAAATATAAATTGTATTAATACGGTTTCCGACTATAAGAAAAAGCAAACGGTGTTTTCCAATAACAACCATGCCTAAAGCTTAAATTTTTCCAGGGCATCTTCATTTTAGAAGCAGCAAATTTATTTCCGCTGTAATAATTTTTAATATACTATATGTTCTAAAAGAATAATACCTGAACGAACATTTATTTATTTGATCATTAATAACCAGGCCTTGTACAGTAATCTAGTCACATGTATTATCATATAGGTGGCAAACACATTTAACCACTCTTTCAAATTTAGGCATTTCAGCATTGATAGAGTGGGGAAAGAGAAAGGCGGGCGGGTGATGAGGTTACTTTAACCGTAGTTGATGGTAATTCTTGTTTTTCTTTAGTAGAAAGGATCGTGGAGTTTTAATAGTGTTTTTTAATTTTTGTTTTACATTAATGACTCATTAGTCATTGTGCTTTTTTTTTAAAAAAAAATTAATCCCAAAAGTCAGGAGTGTGTCACCATTTCAAGATGATTTAGAAGTAAAGGGTAAAATAAAATATATTTTAATATAATTTACTTAATCAGTGGCGCACACAGCCATTTACTTTGTGGGGAGGCATTCAATCAAGGCTGTAGCAAGAATGACATAATAAATGTTCGAGAACCACTGTTCTATATGGACGCATCTTCAAATATACCCCTTGACGTTCTTGGACAACGGTTGTTGGGGGTCCTCTGCTCCCAAATCTCCGTAGCAACTTTGAGAGTACAGCATACTTATTAATTTTTCTCAGAATATGCCACTGGCATGTGGAGAGAGGAGTAGTTGAGTTGGCTCTCACACTTGGCAGTGTGAGCTTTCACCTCTGGGGACCTGTTACTTTTTTATCCTTTTTTTGTCTGGTTAACCATCTTAATTTTAAAAGAGCACTTCCCATTTTAGAAGCTCTTGTTTGGATTTTTTTAAAGTAGGCCACAGATGCTACTTCCACAAAAAAATAAAATTCTCCAAGCGGTTACTTTCATAAGTTCCTGTTTCAACAATGTAAAAACTGCTAGATGTTACCTGGCTTAACTTGGAAGCCTTATACACATAGCAGCCGATTTTCATTGTTATTTTTTCAATAGGGACTGTGTTTGTTATCATCATGTATTCAATGTTATCCATTATTCACAGGTTTATAAGTTAACCATAAGATGATTGAAAATTCAGTTCATTGTTATATTTATTGCTGTTAAATAACATTTTTCCTGTTTTTAATGTACTTACACTAACAGTCTGGACATAAAAATGTGTGTAGATCTTGACAACTACTACTTCAATGTCAATCGGTAACAAGTCTGTTGTTTTTTGAACGCAGTTGTTTATCACATGTGCAACACAGCCTACGCAAACCACAGCCTTTGCACAAGAGTTGTTGAGCTTCCTAAACATGTTTGTTTCCCCTCTTCGATTATTATTATTATTATTACTATTATTAGCACCGCGTCTTACTACCCGTTCGGGTTATACGCACTTTACGCTAAAGTGTAATGGTAGGGTGATTGTGAGATGAAATGAAGGACCTACAGTTTAACGTGGAATCCGAACCACGGTGGCGACCTGGTATTCCAGTCTTCGATTAAGGTCTCCAAAATTAGTGTTGGTATTGTCTGCAGAAAGACCAACAAACTTTTCCACTAATTTGAATGAAAACAAGGTAGAGTAAACGTAGCTGTGCAGCTGCTCAGCTGTTTCCCCAGGAAGGTCTTTCAGTTTCAGAAGCTTGACTTTTACTCCCTGGGTACAGTCAAAGTAGCGTACAATCAAGGGAACTATCGTAATATTATGGTGATTGACAGGATCAATAATAATGCTGAAATAATGTGCTGTTCTTAAATCAATATTAAATCTCTCCTGGGCTTCCTTCGCAAAATCTTTTTTTTACAATTGCTTCTGTTTTAGTGCAGGCTGAGGAGAACTTCGGTTCAAACATACCTGCTATCAACTTTGACGTACAGTCAAGGGAACGAAAACTCTGCATATGTTTAATTGAATGATATGATCTTTGACAGCCAAAAGAATATTTTCAGAAGTTAATCAGTTTTTTTTAATAACTGGCTTACTGTATTACTTGATGTGGCTGCATTTACTGCTATACTCCATTCACGATAGGAATTACTCTCTGAAAGGTTATATTTCTTACCAATATTCTACTATATAATACATTTCTAGTAGGGTTAAAGGCCTTTCATAAAACAATTCCTACGGTGAACGGACTTTAATAAGTGTCTGCCGTGCTTCAAATGCCTCACAATGCTTGTGTGACCAATATTGCTTAGGTCAACATCACCTCTAAACAGCTCACAAATAACAATGTGAGGGTTATCACTATTTTTTATTTTGATGAAAGGGTACACTGTTTGTAAAGAAGAATTATATTAACATTTTTTGCGTGGCTGCCCCATCTCACAACCTTTTGGTATAGACTACTAGGTTTTATTATTATTTAAAAACTAATAAAACAACCACATCACAACACTCACACTCACAGACTTGGCTAGACCATAGATAAGGGAGTAGTAGACAAGTAGGGCTAGACAACTGAAGATAAAGAAAACAAATGAAGCCTGAAAAAAGGGCACGGATAAGAAATGAAGAACGGTAGACTAGGTGGTATCATTACACAGAGCGCAGCACATGTGTTGAGTGTTTGCCAACTGCTCTAGGATGATGTTCCTTGCGTTAGCGCTGTCCAATTCTAAATATTATTTTCTCTTACTTCAAAATGAAGTATTTTTGGAAGTACTTGGTTTTAAAAACAGTAATTTTTGACGTATTATCGCATGTTCTGTAAAGGCCAGTCTACAACCAACATACCCGCTTGTCGGACTCGCAATTACGCAATCGCAAATGCACTCGTAATTACGCTTTTATTAAATATAAAATAGACTGTCTACAATGAAAAGGCGTTAAACGTAATTTCAACCAATAGGAACAAACATCAATGATGACTATAAAAGTCAAATTCATATTAATGTTTTCAAATAAGAAATAAATATTTAAAAAATATTTAACTGGATAAATACACATGATTTTAATTGAAAATCCTGTATTCATTACTATACATTTCCAATCGTTTTTGTTATAGACCAAATAACTTCAAATTATTTGATTTTAGTAGTCCATCCATATTTGTTTTTTGATTGGCTGAACGCAAGCCAACGCAACTACATAAACGCAAGAGATGGACAATGTTCATCTCCTTCCGACCAGCTGGTCCGACAGTTCCGACATACGATTGTGTTTGCGTAAGCTATTGTAGACAGACAAAATTACGTTATTGCGTAGTTGCGAGTCCGACAAGTGGGTGCGTTTGGTTGTAGACGGGCCAAGACAGCAGGACATCACCCAAAAAAAAGGTACGTATGGTCAACGTAGCTATACATTATTCAAATTATCCAAATGCATACATGAAATTGAAATGTTGTTTCTTCAATGGACACCTAGTTAATTTAATTGATTGAAGTATTATTATTATTAGTTTTATTACCATCCAGTTTTATCAGAGATGATATTCAGCATCATAGTTTTGTGAACAGTAGTCGCTTCCTTCATTATATTATTAGATTTATATTCAAATTTCAAGTTGAAATTTCTCTCATAATTTATCCTTAGTCTCTCTATAATTTTTTCCATAGTGATCAAGTTAGACAGAAAACAAAATATTAAAATTAGATTTAAAAGCCTATCCATAGAGAATAACTGTTGTTAATGTGGTTTAAGGACTAAAACAAATAACTGGGTTTAAATACATTATTCCCGACATCTTACAGCAAGATAAGGAACTCTCTATCTAAAGCTAAAGCTATTTTACCACTTTGAATTACCGCGTGATTCAAACATTCATACTTTTTGAACATTGGTTTTATTTATCGTGTGTTTTATTTTACGGACTTTGTTCTCTAATATACTATTTTTGTTTACTTATGTATTATTTATTCTAATCTTTTCTTTTAATTACCATGTCTACAACAAATTTAACCTTTATACTATTCTTTGTTTCTTCATGACTGATTTGGAACTAACTTTCAAAACTTTAGAATAGTTTAAATGGAAATTTAGGTCTCCATGTTTGATCGTAAACAATGAAAGAAAGGTTGATTTTCTTTCCTCAAGAAAAGAAAATATAGATGAATTAATCTGCCCATCAACAAGCCTGGGGTACTGCAATAGAAAGCCCCAGGATCAATGTCCAGCCTGGGAAAATTAGTTCAACATTTTTCATCTAAAATTTGAAGATATTTACGAATTAATAAACAGGTACATGTTCAGCATCATTTTTGTCAAATTCATGCAACAAATCCAGGAATTCTAAGTTTTCAGCTAACATCATCCGCCACATCCTACATCATGAGACTCGCTAAATATAGTTTTTCAGTCTAAAACCATGATATCTTTTGACGTGAACCTTAATTTCTTCTGAATTTAGACTTTTATTTATTTATTAATAATAATTCTCTTTCGGACTAACAATAAGTGAAAGACATTCCCAGGGCTCTATTTTTATACCATCATAAAATTTATATATTTATGGAAGACGGTGACATTGTTAGAATGGATTATCTAAATAAAGCCATTCTAAGTGCCAGGTGACAATATTTGTTTTATATCTAAAAATAATTGTAAATAATAGAATTGTATTTAAAGTGAGTACCTACTCATTAGGGAGGATATATTTTATTTTGAAGAGGTATAATATGTACATCAATAATCACCAACCATCTTTTTTNTTTTTATTGTTGGTTTTGATAATACATTTCTAATTTGCTCTTTCATTATTACCATTGTTTTATTTTATTTTATAAATTCATAATAAGCATGACAACAATGCGATGTCATCGTGAAGAACAACTGGTCCTCAACTGCTGGCCCATCGAGGTGTATGCAGGTAAGACCAATATCTATCGAGCTATCCAGATGTCCTGATTTATTAAGAGTCTCATTTATTTTATTTGCCCCGTTATATCTTTTTTTTTTCCACATCCCTCATTCTTGCAATATGTCAATTTAAAAAATAAAATAAGCCCTAGGTACTGGATCTGCTAAGAATTATAAATTCAAATCACTCCAGATGAACTATTAAACTAACAAACTTTTGACCATCATATTGAAATGAATAACAAGATTGAAAAAACTAGACCTTTGCCTATGCATCATTTGACCTAGGTTCAATTAATTTCACTAAAAATTAGATCCTACATTAACAGTTATTGTTTAGCCAAGACCTAGACAGACGAAATGCCAAATGATTCAGTTAATACAGAATCTCGCTTCACTTGATCAATTTTAACGTGAACTATCTAAACCAACAGGCATGATTTAAAACTAACTAAAATCTAAAACATACACGTTATTTCATATAGGCCTATGTAAAAGGTCGAGTTTCAATTTTACATTAAATTAATTTAAATTAGCTGTAAAATGAAACCTGGACACAGGAATCAAACCTCTTTTAATTCTATTAACATATATTTAAACTATGTACATGAAATAAAGATGGTCGTTTCCTTCCATAGCTAAGTTACATTATTTTCTGTACAATACTAAAACTCCATGGTGTGAGCCCACAAGCGAACTATACTGACCAAGAGGCCACCACTGTTAGCGATAGTGCCAACTATTGCTGATAGAGGGTGCCATGTGGTCAGCACAACAATCCCGCCATCCATTTATCTCAGTTTTCTAAACTGTAGCTGCTACTTCTTTAGTCAAGTAGCTCCTCATTTGTCTTCACAAGGCTGAGTTTGACCCCATTCCAGACCCACTGCTTTACAAAGAAATTTTGAAAGCACTAGGGATTAAACTCAGGGCCTCTGGCTTTATAGCCATCAATTATGATAACTAGACCAGAGAGGCGGTCTATACAATGCTAATCGCCTTTAAAATGGGCTGGGTTGAAAACATCAATTAGGATAATAAAAAAACAAACCTTTAAACACATGTGTTGTGAGTACCGAAATACTTTATGCTGTAAGAAAATATATTTTCGACAGTTGTCCCCTCCTGCCCTCCAAGAATCAGAGGCCTGGGGGAAACTGCCCTATTTTCTCCCCCTTTTGGGCGATTGTTAGTACTGAGGCATGAGCCCTAGTTACATTGACTACTTTGAAACTTGGTGTCAATTTACTATTGACCAATTTTCTGATAATTAAGATTGCAATGTGCCTACTAAGGAAGGCTGTATCCTGTTACAATCCAATACAACACAATTTTGTATTATATTACCCACCTTAGGTGTTACTAATTATTAGTTGGGGGGTACAAAACAAACCCATTTTCACTATTAATTTTCCTAGTCATGTACATAGTTATATTAAAAAAAGTTACCTTAATCATTTCTTGAGCCAAATGTGGATTTCAAATTTTCTGAATCAATCAACTCACTGTTTCCTTTATGTTACTTACTTAAATATTAAAGATGTCCCATTTAAGCAGGTGCATAACCCGGACGAGAAATAAAGAATAAAAAACTTATTTAGTTTTAGCAGATTCTCTTTATTACTATACTATTTGTTCTAGATATATTGAGTAAACTAGTTAGATAGCCCTTGGTTTTACCTATCAGCCGCATGGCTTCACTCTCACAATAGACTGGACTGCCGATGACATAGTGTTCGACTTTTGAAACCTGGTCAGTTGTAATATGAGAGTGGTTTTAACTAAATGGTTTTCCACTCTACCTAAACACAAATGCACTACCTCTAAATTCAACTTCCCTCATAACCTAAATCGTTAGCATAATATTTATCTGATTACCAAACCCTTCCTTCACCTCTGACAAGACATCTTGTGAATGTGAGGAATGCCAGGCCTCCACCGTGGTTCGGA
>CABFVZ010000226.1:599499-613039 GCA_902151445.1 Timema monikensis | reverse complement strand
CAAAACGGTGCAAAATAGGTGCAAAACGGTGGTGTATTTAAATTTTAATTTTGAGGAGGTGGGGGGGCCAACTTAAGTGATCTGATTTTATTGGTAAACTACCTCTGAAGTCTGAACGCAAGGACGAATTAACGACTTATTTAGGAGGAAAGTAACGATAATTCTGGTAGGGAAAAACATTGATACCATTTTACTTTTTTATTGGTGTTATTATTCGCATGGTTTTAATAGACTGGACTGCCGATGAAGGGGAGATCGGAGTTCGAATCTTGGTCGGGTGTACTGAGGGTGATTTTCCTCAAATTGTTTCCTACTCTTCCTACACGGGAATGCAGGTACACTTCCTCTTAATTACACCTCACTCATCCATAACACATTAGTGTAATTAGTTTATATGTCCGACACTTTAGCTTAGTTGGTAGCTTTCCTGCCTACTGAGCTAAGGGTCTCGGGTTTGATTCCCAATATGACAAAAAAAAAGTATTATTGGTGAAATGTGGGTTGTCCCTTCCACAGTGATAAACTAACTGCCAAGGCTGGTTGTTGTGTTTGTTCTAGATTTAAGTTAGTTCTTAAGTCGTGTGCAGATATAATCAGTCATTCCTCAAATAAAATAAGTGCATGTCCGTTAACCCAAACGGGTAGGAAGACGCGGTGCTAAAAATTATATATGTCATTTAATATATTGATAATTTCTATGGAAAGTGACAGTTGCAGATCACGCGATTTCACGTACGCGCATACTACACATAGTTTTAGTAACATTTTTAACATTTAAATAAGTTCCTTCCTATTTAAATATAATTGTATGAGGGGATCGTACGTCTTACTACACTTTGAGGATATATGTGTCCGTCTGATCACGCTAATGTGATAGGGAAGGAGAAGGTAGAATCATGGATGAAATGTACCCACATCTTCGTACATGAAGAATGGAAAACCATTTCAGGAAAAAAATCTAAACAAACCCGACGAGTATCACGGGAAAACCAGATTTAAATAACCTTGACATTTAGGCCCGTATTTAAAATCCATTCTCGTGAATCTACCAATAGGGATACTAATAACGAGCACTTCAAGTCCACTGGGGGATCTTGGGTCGAATGGGGGATTAGCTGTTGACCAAATCTCTGGTTGGATGAGGAATTAGCTGTTGACCAAATATCTGGTTGAATGGGGGATTGAGTGTCGACCTAATCTCTGGTCGAATGGGGGGAGTGGCCGTAGTCCGAACGTCGACTATATATTCGGACATTAGTTTCATGCCAGAGCTGGTGAACTGCATATTATTGGTAGGGTTAAGAGCTAGTTCACTTTCGTCAGACTATAAAGTTCTTACATCCCCCAAAATAAATTCGCACAACCTAAATCGCATTGTGTCATGTGTGTCGTGTGCCAGCTTGTGAACCTTATAGAAATAAGCAACTTTTCCTCGAAAACTCCTGTGTTCACTTTCCTCATCACATTTATAGAAACACAAAACAATAGCGTGTGAAATAATTCACCGGTCGTTGTAGGGCTACTTTAGCTTTCCGACGTCGACACACTCTGACTTTTCTATCTTTCGAGCTATTTCTCTTTGCGTCAAGATCTTTTCGTCTTCGTCAATCAATATCTTTCCCTCTGTGTCAATATCTTTCCCTCTATGTCTAACTCTTTATCTATTTCAAGTTATTTCTATCTATGTCGAACTCTTTCTTTATGTCGAGTTCTTTTTCTCTGTGTCAAGCTCTTTCTTTACGTCGAATTCGTTCTTTCTATGGCGATCTTTCTCATTTTCTATGGCTAAACTCTCGCTCATACTTGAAGTGCATTTATAAGTTCCTTATAATCCGTAAAATCAGCATGCTACGTTTCTCAGACCATTTTACGATTGTGCACCGATGCAGACTCCACGTGCGACCTTGTCCCCACGTCTTGCCATACGCCGTCGTGGTCGAGCAATACTTTCCACCGGGAAGGTAGTTTTAGCTCCCCCTTAACGGTAATCTAGTCGCTTTATTACTGATTGTATCATCACGCGAGGAGGGAGGGGGGGAAGTAACCCGACAAGGGACCTTGCTTGTCACGTACAGTTGTGAAAGGTTGTCCGTTTTAACACGATATATGTTTAACTGTTCAATCTTCGTGATTGGGGGGTGCAGAGGGGGTAGGAGGAAGTGCAACCTCGCTAGCTTGGATAGATGATGGTAAAATCACAAGTGATGAATCATTATGTTGATAACTATCGCCAGTGCGTCATGCCGAGTTTCGAACCAGCGATACTGTACTGTCTTAAATAATTCTCCAGTAGGAACTTAGTTTAATTTTATTCATGTGGTGATATCAACGGTTGTTGAATATCTGTCATTAGTATAGCGGCATTAGATTAGACACATTTTAAACAAAGAGAAAATGTTGTCATTAAATTCCAGGACATCCTTGGACAGATATTCAACACTAACTGTTTAGAGGTCACCATGTGAGGGAAATTAAACTCCATGAACTTCTACTTGAGAAATATTTTATTTGTTTTGGCAAAAAAAAAAAAGTTTTGCTATAAAATAACAAAAACGCAGACGTTTTCTCGCGTCCCCTACAGAGCCACCTTAGACCAGACATGTCAAACTTGTGTCTCAATTCATGATTCTGTGCGGCCCGCGGACCTTCTGATGAACCAACATACAATGTGGCTTGATTTTCACTATCATGAACATTCTTGAAACTCGACATTTAATATTATAACGTTTACAATTTGTTTGTTATTTGGAGTAAGTGTATGGGCAATTGAAGGGTACAAGGGAAAAAGGGGCAAGTTCGATTTTAACTCAAATTGAGCTAGTGCTTCCATCTGTAAGACAATAATGAAACCTTTATAATGCACTTTAGATTATGGTTAAAAGAGGTAGGCTTATCTATCATATTTAAAATATATATTGTTTCAAAAGTATTTGCTTGGGGTCCTCGTGGGGGTTGAGCTATAAAAGTTGTCCTGGGTCTGGTCATCGATTATGAAGTGACTTCAACATTGGATTAAAAGTCTAACCTTTACTGAAAGAAAGTTTCAAATTTGTAGTAAAAAATAAATAAAGAGCTAGTCTTAAAATTGTATTTGATCTCAAATTTATTTTTGTAATAATAAATATTATAAAATTGGCGTATCTCACTTAAAATATGGCGATAGTATTAAATATTCAAAATGCGGCCAACTCAGTATTTTCAATTTTTTAATTTTCAATTTGGGTGTTTTAATGATAAATGACTGTTAGGGGTCCGGGGTTCATTCCCCGGTCCCGGCACAGATTTATCTGATTGCCAAATCCTTCCTTCACCTCTGACAAGACGTGTATTAATCACATCTTGTGAATGTGGGGAATGCCAGGCCTCCACCGTGGTTCAGATTCCACGTTAAACTTTAGGTCCTTCATTTCGTTTCAAAATCATTCTACCATAACACAATAGCGTAAGTGCGTACAACCCGAACGGATAGTAAGACGCGGTGCTAATAATAATAATAATTATTATTAATATTATTATAAATGAGTTTGACACGCCTGCCTTAGACCATGTGACCACCGTGGGAGCGAGAAAGAAAGTTAGATAAGAGTAAGAAAGATATTAATTATTCTATTGTGTTTAAAGTACTCTGAAAGCTTTTCTCTCTCGTGAACCGACCAGCATATCTTTTTTATTTTACTATTGCGCTATTGATAAGCTTTTATTTATTTGTCACCGTGTCCCACTCACTACCCTTTCTGGGTTTACGCGATGTACGAGGGTGACTCCGAAACTAACGCCTCATCCACGGAAACTACAGCAGATATAGGTAGCAAAATAATGCCGTTGAATAGAGCAAGTTGTCAGCATCAAAACACTATTATTCCACATCATCACCATTTGCTACGCGCATAAACGGACCTGAGCTAACACACCCTCGTTCGTGGCCAGCCTGTAGATGATCGTAATGGCTTCGCAAATTAAATGAGGTCGACACGGAATAAATGTTTATTTTTTCAATCTATAGTTTGTTGTGATCGTAGAGTGGCGGCGTTGTTGGTTAAAATAATGAAACTTAATTTATTTAAATGCTTATTTATTATTCACTTGCACCAATTATTTAGATAGTATTTTCAATTAACTAACGAAATCATATATTTAAATTACTATTTATTATATTGGTGGGCTTCTAGTATTTCATAGGATACACGTCACGCGTCGTGGTTAGTGTGAGAGGCCGTCAACAGATTTAAGATAAATTCACAATATCAATTGGCTTAGCCGTGATGTAATATAACTACTTTTAGATATCAAGCCTGATTCTTAATTATTATAATAATTAGATCCGCAGCAATTAACCGAGCGGCTAACTCGAGGTGTCGTTAAATGATTTACAAAAACATGACACCCCAGAGTTGACCCGGGAGCGTCCTTGGCCTAAGCCCGGCGAGACAAGAGTAACAAGTCTCCTAATAGACTCAACTGATAATTTTTTATAAATATCAGGAAAACACTCCCGTTGGTCTTCAAGATCCAACATGGACGAACCTAACTGTCCCCCGGACCATTAGCGCGGTCCAAGACAAGGGAAGAAAACCACCCCCGTTAAGAACTTTTAGGAAGCTATTGTTGTACCGAAGGTGACTCTCACAACATTACTTAATACCTGGCTAGCAGGTTATTAACCTTGTAATACCCCTTTACTGCCTACAAGGTTGCTAAAATATCTTATTTTCTAACGTGGGAATAAAGAATTGCAGCACATTGGCTATGTATTTTCGCCACAGATGAACAAGAGTCTGCATACCTCGCTCGTAAAAATCCGCACCCATGGAAAATACACACTTTTTCCAAGCAGTGATGACGGCGTCGCTGTCGGGAAAATGTTTTTCACATAACCCATCTTTCATCGGTCCGAACAGATGGAAGTCAGAAGCCGCCAAATTCGGACTATACGGTAGATGGGGTAGAACAGTCCACTCGAAAGTTGCAACCTGGTCCATGGTCTTCAAACTGGTATGGGGTCTGGTGTTATTGTGCCGCAAACGGTTGTCTTTCTCTCTGGCCTAACTCTGGAAATTCGGACCTCTAGCTCAGCGTCGTGATATAGTGATCAGAGTTGATGGTTTGACCGGGTTCCAGAAAATTCAGGAAGGTCCTATCCCAAAAGTCAGTAAACATCACTTTACCTGCCCATGGCCGTGTCTTGGACCTTTTCTTTTATGGGGAGCTTGCATGTCTCCACTCTGTGGACTGTCGTTTTGATTCCGGCTCGTAGGGGTGACACCACGTTTCTTTCCTCCGCCCCCTGCCTGCCTCATTGATGATGTGGTCAAGGAAACTGTCATCTTTAGCCTCGTTTTGGTTCAGCATGTCCTGACAGACTTTCATTCTGTGGTGTTTGTGTACTTAAGTGAGCATTCATGGGACCGATATGGCACAAACTTAGTTTTATGCCAATATTGCCAACATCGTGTCTACCGCATTGAAGCCGACATTAATCTCCGGTCACAGTTCACTGGTCGTAAGCCGCTGATTCTTGTGGATGTTGCCTCATCTTCCGTATTGAGCACCAGAAATGATACTCAACATTGTTTGACCTGGCTGATTTATTCTTGAATTTCAAGTTGCTGTCGCAAACCTTTAATCCTTTTTGTCTGAAATTAAATTAACATTAATGTATTGCACTATTACTTGTAAGAAAAGTTTACAGTTAGTATTAAATTTTAACATTTTGTGAATTATGGAATTGCACTACTCACCGACTCACTGTGCTCACATCCACCGTTTGATTCTCCCTAAACGTTCAGCAAGCGCCGATGAATGTCAATGGGTGCAATTTATTCCGCATGGAGAAATTCACCGACAAAACTCCGCTTCGTACGCACTTCCATATCATGTGCCATCTTGTCAGATTGCTCCCATGCTGTTATTTGTCGCACGGCAACAAAAACTACGGAATATTTGCGGGAAGTTTCAACCTCTACTGCCATACCGTCTACATCCGCCTCTGACATCGTGCGCCAACATAATAAATTTAGAGGTATTAGTTTCGCAGCTCAGTAATATTTAGTATAGTTTTGTTATAACCTTTAAATACAACCAGTCGTGTGATCTGCAGTCGTCACTTTTGATTGATCTTATCAATATCAATAAAATAATATATTAAGTGTAATCAATGTTGGCCTCACTGAAACATGTTCACATTTTATAAACTGTTCTTCCAACCAAAACCAGGGTATAATATTTTTTTTAGGGATGTGTAAGTTTGAATTTAATGGAAGTGGACTAGAATTTGCATAAAGGGGAGTGACAACCGACCGGAATTTGAACTGATATCCCCGTCATCGGCATTCTAGTCTATTGCGAGAGTAGACGGCACCCTTAACGCGGAGTATGTGTACTATCTTCGACAGTCTCGTGCTGTGAAGAAGTGGCGGCATGCCAGGATACTAACAGAAGTTGGACGACGAATGGTTGCCAATTAAATGGTAGCCAGTCCCCAAGGGTATGTTCATTCAACAGGTCATTCATTATGTAAGACACCATTTCCCATCAAGTTGTCTGTTCTCGCTTTTACTCAATAAATAACAAGTGGTATTGACTAGCTTATCTCGCTCACTTCGGTGGCCGCATGGTCTAAGGCAGGGGTCGGCCATATTCTTTTGATATTGTTGGCCGTATGAGCTTAAAAAACATATCAAGCAAAAAATTTCTACTTTATATTGCTCATATAGTAATAATACTTTATTACTTATTAGTCTATTTTTATGAACACAAAGATTTTAAAAATCTTTTGGAAGCCAGATAAAATCAATCGGGGGGCCGGATCTGGCCCGCGGGCCGAAGGTTTTCTAACGCTGGTCTAAGGCTCGCTCTCATTATAGACTGGACTGCAGTTGATGAGATCGGGGCTCGAATCCCGGTACTATGTACCAACGGTGTATTTTTTCCTGAATTATGTTTTCACTCCACACAGATGCGGGTACGCTTCCTCTAAATTCAACCATCCTCCTCCCTAACACAACGTAAATTAGTACACATGTGTATAACCCGGATGGGTAGTAAGACGTGTCACTAAAATAAGAAAGATAGAGTCTGTCTCACCCACTAGATAACACATAATTTAGATATCCACTACCGCCCGAACCAGACGTCGCATCTTATGATCTTGGTGACGAGTGTCGGTAGAAAATAGTGAAATTGAGACAAGCGAGATAGTTTACCGTAAGCCGCGTACAGACGGGTGTAACGTGTAATGTACCACGTTCATTCCGCGAATGTGACTGCGAATCGTCTAATCCACTCAATTTCCGCGAATATGTGGAACAGGCGGGTGCTTGTTGCCGGTGCTGGTTTTATGACTATGTATCTAATGGTGAAAAGTAAAAATAACCCTGGACGTCGTTTGTGAAAAACACAACTGAATAAAAATAGGGTTTTGAATCGATTTCGGATTTAAATACCTCTTCCAGTACCCTCGATCTTTTTTGTCCTGCTCTTTTCTATTCGATACGACGCCAACAAACTTATTATTTTATTTTCACATTCCTCTGCATCATTCTTCAATTAGTTTTTTTGTAGTAATTTGGGTATTTCGGGAGTAGTGGCTGAAATGACAGTTCTGGCTCACTTTCTCTCATAATATTAACATTGATCCACCACATTGAATGAGGTGGATCACTTTTTCCCACATAGTTAACATTGATACACCTCCTTGAATGAAGTGGATCACTTTCTCCCATAAGAATAACATTGATCCTCCACATTACGAAATTGGGTCACTTTCTCCCACATTGTTTCTCTTAACTGGGGAGGTGGGCTACTTTCTCCCATAAGAATAGCATTGAGCAATGGTGAATCAGGAAAAAATATTATGGGAGGGGAGAAGGCGGAACAAGGAGGCAAACCAGGAGTTTATAAAATAGTTACATCATTAATTTAATAAAACTTTTATAAATCACTAACATTTTATTATAATATAACTACGTATTGGGTGATACTCGTTTAGCCGTTTATTAAAACGTTTCCCAAAAGGCACTGCGGAGAAGCGAGTAACGTCACCTCCCACCTATAACTAATTTTGACTAAACTATTTAATTTTGATAAAGCCGTGCTGTTTCACCTGATGAAATCAGGCTGTGATATTCACAAGCACTCGAGCTTTTTACGTGATAAAATCTTTATTATAAAAGTTAATACACAAATATCCTTTTCAATATACTTACATACAAAACCTAAATGATGATTTTTTTTTATGTCTCCATTGGTGAACACATTTGTCTTATTTTGTATTGACCGTATGCAAGAGTGTCACATCCATTATCTAAAATATAGCATTTGTCATCTCCGGGGGAAAGCGCAAGTTTATTCAAGGAGATACTATACAATTTATGTTTCTCACTTCTTATCATAGACATATTGGCGTAGTGTAAGATCCCCTTCTTTAAACATTTTTTTAAAATGGGCATGTTTAATTTTCTTTTTGAGAGCTGTTTTTGACACACCTTTATCTACTTTTTTCTCCTCAAGACTCTGTTTTTGAATGGAGTAAAGTTTCGGTCGAAGTCTCACAAACTCTCGAATACACTCTCCATTCATCTCATCCTTCATTTTACCTAGAGCTTTTTTTTTATTGTACGCACTGTATATAAATTTTGTTTCTGGATAGTCTAAAGTGTCGAATCGGTCTCTATTATCCAACATATCCATAAACACATTTTCTGTTTTCAATTCGTAGCATAGGGAGTCTTTCTGTGAATAAGAGTTTTGCATTTTGTCCATATTTCCTTTTAACATAATTATAATGAAAGTTATACATGATAACCTTGCTTATATCTAAGAATGCAAAACCTGCATAGTTAGGCTTATTTAAAAGTAGTCTTATTTTTCTCATGTAAACACCAACTAACTCTTCCGTGAAGATTGTATAAGCAATAAATGCTGGTGAAGCTATACGCTTCATTAGTCTTTTTTCATTATTTAGTNTACGCTTCATTAGTCTTTTTTCATTATTTAGTATTTGGACATTTACACGATGTCTTTGATTCTCCATCGACTTCCCAAATACTGCATTGTTCATGAGTTTGAAAAAGTCCTTTTCAAAGCCGTTTAATGCGTTTTTTCGCCGGGATGTATTAAAATCAATATATGGTTTTAACCAAGCGCTCTGATTGAAAGTTAGGACTCGGTGTATCTTTTGAAGCTTCATACCCAAGGAAATGTACAGTTTTAAATGACGGTAGTGTACCACATAATTTTGTTTACTTTTTAGGTTGGGCGTTGGCTTTTCTGTTTTCCTGCCGGTTGGAGATTCAGCTTGGACTGTATATACTTAGAGAATGGGGATAACATCTCAGGAGTAACTATGACTTTTTCAGTAGCAAGTGGATAGTCACTGTGCTCGTCATGAATTTCTTCCGGATACTCTAGATCTACTTATAATATATAGCCCACAGGGCTATCATCAGCAACTGAAATTATATTGAGCTCTGCTATTTCAGTCTTGTTCATCCACCTAAATTTACTCTGAGGAAGGCAATCAGACATAACAGTCCCATATAAATTATTACAATCCCAGGTTGTGATGTACTTCACCTCTTTTTCAGGGTTAAAATCCATCATATCAGGGTTGTTTGCCTCAGAATGTCTATTTGAAATCATAGACACCCCACCACGTATTCCTTTTTCAATGAATAAATGCATTTCAATGTCATTTAGTAGCTCCAACTCAACCTTGGTCATCTTTAAAAGTGCCGCCCATGCTAGTCCAGGGCGTGTGCAAAAATGTAGAGAGTATAATTTATAGTACTCAAAACATAAAGAGCGAAAGTATTCAAAGACGTCTACTAAAAGTAGAACATCACTTAAAACGTATAGATTTTGATAGTCTTCCATAGTATTAATTTCAAAGTTTTCCCACACATTTTTAGCATGAGCGTAGTCACTTTCTAGAATATTTTTTTGGCGCATCTGTTTATAGAATGCTTATTTTGGTGGTAATTGACTATCTTTCAATTTACTGATGCAATTCATGTAGTCGTAAAGGAACACACCTTTTCGTATTAGAAGATATACTTTATCAAAAGGGATATTTTCATGGAGTATTTTTAATTGAGTTTTCCCAACATTCAACAAATGTTCAACCAATTTTTCAAGAGATGTGCTTAAAAACTCGAACGAGTCAATAAATTGTAAATACCCAAGACTGAATGAGATATACTTTTCCATATTGTTTGGAATACATGGTATTCCTCTGTCTGTAAACTTCCCAATTTTCTGTATGATAATATGGGCGTCATAATTTTTTTAAAATTGTGTACTATGTATTGTGTAATTGGTATAGTGAAACTGAATATTTCACTTACTATGAGATGCACCCCGATAAGCTCCACTGAGATGACAATTGGTCACGAACGCGGACTTGACCCAACTCCTTCGCGCAGATATTACATAGCTAGCCGAAATAAATTCATCAGGAGTGATGCGCATAGGGACATTTTTCTTCATCTCAATGATCATGGTTTCTTCTTCAACAAGCTTATGAAGAAAGGTATCCACAAAATGTTCACCACATTTCACGAATTTATCTTCAGAATCGACTATTACATATGCAAATCCTGATGGGGTATGCTTTGTAGTTGATGAGTGATCGGGGCTAAGTGCACACCCTGATATTTTAATATTAAAACACTCTAAATCTGCATAGATCACATACGGGATTTTTAGCATATGTTTATATGTTGAAAATTTCAATATTTTATCCTCTTCCTTGGGCATCTGTAACTTCTGAGCATCGAAATCAGAACACCGCTAACTATGCTCATCCCTGAGATTTTCCTTAGAAAATCTATGCAAGCAATATTTGCAATAGTATGATTCACCATCGTGTCGGGTCAGTGAGCTTAGCAATCTGCTGAAGTTCTTAAAATAAGACAATAATGTCCTTCAGCCACACTTGAAAGAAACAACAAATCCACGTGATTTTCACGACTAGCCTTAGTTATCCTTAAAGGGAATATTTCCCCTTGGTAGCCATACACATTAATAGACACGTTATTTTGTTTTTCAAACTTAGCTATGTGCGATATTTGCACAGGATATTTAATATCATCCATATTTAGTTTACCTTCTAGTGATATATACTTACTCACTCGACCAGCGTTCTTGTCAGCTGGATATATAAATGCTAGCACAGACCAAATAAAACATTTACTGTCAGTATTTCTTATATTAATTAGGGCATGTTTATTTCTCAACTCTTCTGGTAATGGAATATAGCTGGAAGCAGCCAAAGGAATATATTTAGCTAGTTTAAGCTAAGTATTTCACATGATCCTCAGACCAACCACTTCCCCTGTGGTGGAAAGAAAAAGCTGCTTCAATCATGTAAGTGCATGCACCCTCAATCTGCAAGTTTAATGTGTCAGGACTTATAGTGACCATACACTTACTGCGAAAGTAAGGAGTGGTTGTTTCGTCTCCCTCCCCTCCAACACGAGAGTACTCTACACGGGCAGATGTATACCATTTTAGATTACCCGTTACACTAAGTTTGTGGGCAAGCGTTGCTTCCAACTTCCTTTTAATTTCGTTAATAAAGACTAAAAATAGCGAGTCTTTTAAGGTAGAGAGATCTTGAGGATTTTGACTACCATTCAAAGATTCTGAAAAATTACAGAGGTCGTAATCTTCATCGACATCTTGATTCTCAATAGTTTCCTGCTCTCTTGACTTTGAACGGCAACATTCCCCAGTGATGTTTCTCCTGTTTCAGTACAGGTCTTTAGCCTGTGTCGTAATAGATATCCCGCCATGAAAATATTTTACTGCAATTATCACGCTCGAATGAATTCACCTCCCGACTATGTAAGGAAACATGTCGCTGTAAGCTGTTACTCCCGCTAAAAACTTGTTAACACTCATCACACTTTTTAAGTCCACCCCCGTGTTGTAAACGTATATGACGTGCCAGGTTGTTAAGTTTGGTAAAAGATCTTGAACAGTTCTTACATTCAATGAGGTGGATCAATGTTAACTTTATGGGAGAAAGTGAGCCAGAACTTTCATTTCAGCCAATACTTTAGTGTTACACAAAGTCTATTTAGTTTTGCATAGCTCGATCAATTCGAGCGATTTCTCCTCGCTCCACATATTTGTCATTTTATCGAAGTCAGTCGAAGTAAGAAAGTAAGTCAAGTAAATAAGTAAATTAAGATAAATAAAGTAAAATAAGTAAGCAGACCACTATTTTACACATTTGCCGTGAATCACGTCCGAACACATGCTCGGGCTCCAATTTCAAGTGACGAATACAGAAACGTGCACTTGGATGCTGTTTCTTGTTAGAGCTACAATTGGTATAATTTCCCGGTTAATCGACCGTGGGATGGACGCTCAAAGTCCTTATTGACGCGCTTTCATCTTCTTCCTCTACCAGAAAAAGGCTTACATCTCGCAACTAGATCAGTCAATGTCTTTGTAATTCAGCGCACAACCTGGCAAGGTTAAGTACACGATTACTACGCATAATGGTGTCAGTGTGTGCCTTGTCCTACTAGGACAATTTGCTGGAGTAGTATCGCTGGGAGGTTCCAGGGGCTGTACACCTTGGAATAGTATCGCATAGAAGAGTAGTGGGGCGAGCTCCCAGTATCGACCAGCCTTCACAGAGGTCGCCGAACTGCCTCTGTTGCTGTTTGTTCCCTTTCATTGATTCCTCGCCAATACAGAGATCTCGCGGTCTTTCACGCATTTTACCACTATAGGATGGTCAATACCCTTGGGAGAAATAGTGCATTGTCAGATAATTCATATTTTAGGGGCATGAACCAGTCGTGTTATTTACCTCATTTGAATCGCATCTTTAGTTTTGGCAAATATTATTTTGTCATTCTGACATAGTTTGCGTTTTGACGTGATTTTAAATTCAAAATACAATTATTAATATAATTAGCATCCGTCTACGCCATTTTAAAATCCCTATGGACATGCCTTCATCCCCTTCCTGTGTGGAATCTGACCCCAACCTCACGGTATTGTCAGGAAAAGAAAAAAAGACTAATAAGATATTTTAGTCAAATACTTAAGTAAACCAATCAGTTTTTTTTTGTTTTTTTTTCAGAGTTTTGAGTGCATTTACATCCAGCCCCCGGACGGTAATTCATCACTATGAAAGGTTATACCCACATTTTACCAATGATATTTTTTTCGTCCATGCCAGGATTACTACCCGGGACTCTTATTAGTTCAATACACACGTTCGATACCGACTGAGTCAAAGTGTCGGACTCGATATGTATACATACCTACAATAATCGTTAATTTTATTTCGACGCAAGTACGGTACGGTATCGATACTTCTTCCCTAAACACATCCCTATGTAGGACCCAATTTCTAAACCAACAATCTCTCGGCCGTCACGGTTTCGCCGAGTGTCGCGACGCTCCGAACTGGGCCATGTTCGACGCCTCATCGCAAGAGAATGCGGGGCTCGGCCCGGAATGCCGCCCTATTTTTAACATTTTTTTCGGGTGTTAAGAAAGTGAACTGTTCTTCACCCCC
>CABFVZ010000226.1:581653-599472 GCA_902151445.1 Timema monikensis | reverse complement strand
CGCAGGGCGGTCACATCTGATGTGTTTACTATAATATGACCCGTTACGGGGCCGCATGATCTAAGGCGCTACTCTTGCAATAGACCGATGATGGGAGATCGGGGTTCGATCCCGGTTGGGTGAACTTCCTAAATTGTTTTCAACTCACGCTTCGCGCAAATGTAAGTACACTTCCTCCAAATTCAACCATCCTCATCCCTAACCCACTAGCGTAATAAGTACAAGCTTACAAACTGAATGGGTGGTATGATGTGGTGATAAAGAAAACTATAATAATTATTTGTACAGCCCAATTTTTATAGGAAAAACCTTATCTGACAGCTAGAAAAGCTACTAGGTTTACTTTCACGTATTCATACGTCAAGATATGCCAGCTGAAGATTTCACTTTTGATATTATTACCTATAGGCTACCTACACATTAACAATAATTATTTTAAAATAAAATATTATCAATGTTTACCACAAAAAAATATGTATTTCCTAAATAGTTTTTTTTTTCTCCACGTCTAATTAGCTCTGCAGGCTTAACGCATGTATGATAATCACTTTAATGAGGTAGGGATGAGGAAGGAAGCGTTTTAAAGTTCATCTACCCGCATATGCGTGGAAGGAGACTGGGAAACTATTTAGGAAAAACCACCCTCATCAGACCCGACCGGGATTCGATCCCTGATCTCCCCATCATCGGCAGTCCACCCTTAACACGAGACTGGTGCCTTAAATCATTCCGCCACTGAGGCAGGTCTCAATTTTTCTCCTCCCAACCAAAATTTTACCTTGGCTAGTATCTAGCGAGTTTGAGGGAGTTGGGGGGGGGATAGGAAATTACCCTTCCCTTTCCCCTTGTCATTAGTTATACACGTTTTATATAAGTATTTTGGTAGGAAGAAACGTTTTAGAAAACGCAAACTTTTTTGGTTTTCAACATTGATAAGCTTATTAAAATTTGTGTTATCAACGTCAAAACTGTTTTGCTAGCCTGATCCTTTTTAACTGCCAGCCAACTGCTATACATTTCAGGACACCTTTTTACTGATATCCAAGATAAGAATTGTTGAGGTCACCATGTGAAGAAAATTATATTCTATGTTTCTACTGGAGAATTATTCGATTTATTTTGACCAAAAAAGTGTTTATATATCAACTGCAAAGATATTGATGTTAACTCGCGTTCTTTACATCCCCACCTTAACGAACAAAGTTTCTTTCCATCCGAATCTGACTGTACTTCGTAGGAGTAAGGTTACCACGTGGACATTTTCGTACAGAAAGGAATTTATACGAAAATATCTCATATTTATTTGGTGATATTTCCAAATGGGAAGTTTTTGTTGTGTAAACATATCAGAGTAGAAAATAGTTAGTTTGATTAAAAATTCATAATATCCACACCGTTGGTGATGTGGTCTAAGGAGTCAGGGCCGCAACAGGCTGGATTTAAAGTGTTAGAAATGCCAGGACTCGAATCCCGGTTGTATCTACCAAGTTTTTTTTAAAAACTAAACCGCTTCTCACTCTCCCTACATTCAAATGTGGGTAATATTTCCTTCTAAATTATACCTTCCTCATCCCTTCTGTCACATCAGTTTAATTAAAAGACATGTGAGGCATGCTACGTATCCAAACATGATATATTATTCCAATCTCGTTAACTTAAGATTGTCGCAGGCACGCCCCCTGACTGTCTCCTCAGCTGGCGTGGTAGAAGTTTATCCTGATACCTACCTAATTGAACCTAATTGGTGCAACAGAACAAAGGTATTCCGTATTGGGCATCTGCTGGTAGTGTGCAGCCTACAGGAAGCGGTCGGTGTAGGCCGTCCACCCGCCCGCACCTGCTAATCACGGACTAACAGTCTATAGACGGCGGGAACAGTCATTTGGAACGTGGCTCTAGAAAGTAGGTCTTGTGTTGTTTTTATTCCGAATATATGGAAACAAGTCTGATCCATCGTACCAACGAAAGAGTAAAGTTTAATTTTTTTCAAGCACCACGTTTTATTACCCGTCTGGAATGTACGCATACGAACTACTTACGCTAATGTGTTCGGGATGAGGGAGGTTGAATTTAGAGGAAGTAAACCCGCATTTGCGTGGAGACTGTAAAACCTTATGGGGGGGAAAATATTCAGCACACCCGACAGGGATTCAAACCTCGTCCCCGATCTCACCGCCATTGGCAGTCTAGTCCAATGGTATTAAACCTTTTTGTTCGCATACTTTCGAATTTACTTAATTTATCTTCATCTTAGTACCCCTCAAGCTATTGGTACATAATGCAAGTTACGCATATTATGTTATATAGACCTACATCTAAAATAAATTACATCCAAAATAATGCACCAAGTAACAAGCTTAAAATGAGAAATATATGAGTGTACATTTTGTAATTATTATTTTACGTACCTGTAACGCCTTTCGCCCACGAAACTACTCAAATAAGACTCAAAAGTGACGCGAGTGAAACCTAAATTACCAACCAGTAGCCAGCATGCTACCTCTAATGTACTCGTATTTCACGGGGCTACTTTTAGCTAACTGGCCTGCGACGTGATTAGTCGTTACGTTCGTTATTAAGTCACTGGAAACGCATCATGCTAGTCGCATCAGTTTGTTGCAGTCCCTTTGCCGCGACAAATAGTTTGCAGTAAATATTCTTTTCAATGTATGGATGCATCCAAAATCTTCTAGGGTTACATATTTTATATCTATAATAATAATAGAGAACCAAATCTTCCTTGACATTCGAGTCACTAGACATTATATTTAATATTCTGAAAATTTAAAAATGACACCTGGACACGGGTTCGATTCCCGTGTCCAGGTGCCATTTTTTCAATCTTTTGATTATGATATCTAGATAGAGTATTATTATTATTATTATTATTATTATTATTATTATTATTATTATTAGCACCGCGTCTTACTACCCGTTCGGGTTATACGCACTTACGCTAATGTGTAATGGTAGGGTGAGTGTGAGATGAAATGAAGGACCTACAGTTTAACGTGGAATCCGAACCACGGTGGTGGCCTGGCATTCCACACATTAGATAGAGTAATCCTCACTAAAAGCATAAATAATAGCTTTGGCTATTTGAATTATATTAATAAATATTGCATATTCTAGAAGACTAAAGAAGGTGTTTAAAAGCTAGATATTGATCGAAATTCCGCCTCTTTTGCGTAGCACTGTCTGCGAAACATAGCCAACAAGTTGGTGACCATTTAGTGACTTTAATCACTAACCAGTCTGATAACGGTTGAGTAGCGTCTTGTCCGAAAGGCTTAAGATGTCTTCGCGTACCCCAGGTTGAATACAACCTGTATATTATATTTCTGGAGTAATTCCTTTGTCCAAGCGGCCACCGAAGCGGGTAAGAGTGTTAAATTATTATTATCATCCCCGTTCGGGTTATACGCACTTACGCTAATGTGTAACGGTAGGGTTATCGTGAGAGGAAATGGAGGACCTACAGTTTAACGTGGGATCCGAACCATGGTAGAGGCCTGGCATTCCACACATTCACAAGTTGTGATTAATACACGTCTTGTCAGAGGTGCAATCAGATAAATCTGTGCCGGTACCCAGGATTGAACCCCGGAACCCCAGCACAGAAGTCTTACACCTTACCCCTATACCGCCAGGTAACTTTTGATAAATTAACATCATTGTACACCTAGAACAGTCTTACCTTGACGGACAATACTATGGGCCTATCTTATCAAATGCACCATAGTGGAACCATGAAAGGTAAACAAAGGGCACATTTTTAATGAGAGGATTGTATCATCCACAAGGACGAATAGGTACAGTCAAATTTTCATAGGAAAAAATCTTATCTGACCATTGGAAAAGTCACTAAGTTAGATTTACCTTCACGCATTCATACGTCAAGTCATGTGATCCGCAGCTGTCACTTTTTATTGATAGGTATATTATATGGGTGTCTACTCACCTAAAAAAACTTTGTATTCTCAGGTAGTTTCTCTTTGTATGGAAACTCAAAGAGTTTTGGAGTTATTTAGGGAATCTTAGGGTTACTCAGGGAATTTTTTTTTTACGACATTTTAAGAATAACTAAATAATAAACGAAGAATGAAAATTTAACAAAAATCTATTGATAATAATTAAAATACATTTTAATATATTTTTAATATCTATAGAAAACTAGTTACAAATTTTGTTAATGATTTTTATGACTAGGACTACAAAACATTAAATTACAAATTTTCTAAGATACGAAATTATTCTCTTTTTATTAAATTAAATACCTAGATTAGATGCTTTTTAGGAACTAAAATTAACTATTAAAATGCTAGGTTCGTGTACTTTTTTTTTAATATAATAGTATTATAGTCAAAATTATTAGATTTTTAAGCATGAAAAAAACAGGAATTCTCAGGGAAGATTGATTGAACACCCTGTAGATATGATCAATATCTGTAAAATAATGCTAACAATATAGAAAATGTTATCATTGTACACAGTACAAAAGTTTGTATTTTTTAATAGGCTCATCTTCTGACAGTTATACTGTCCTTGTGCCGTGTTGAGCTCATTTCAGGAACTGTACCAGAGTTAATCAACAGTAAATGCGGTCGCAACGAGTTCTCGAGCAACATCTGAAACCAAACTGGCAGCAAAAAAAATCAATTTGTCCGCAAGAGAGACTCGAGCGGTTGACCGCGCCGGCACGGTACCAACTTGCGGTATTCTCTCTCTCTCTCTCAAGATCGAGAAATGATGGATCGCATCGCCGCGTGAGGAGTTTATAAAAACCAGTCCTCCCAGGTTTCACAACGACTTAATAAAAGACCTGCCTATAGAAACAGAACGGTAAAAACTGGATGTTCATCCGTAGCACGATTTTCTTACCGGCCTTAGAGCAGGGGTTCGAATGCCTTATAGTGATATTTTTTTTCTTTTAAATGTTCATAAACATGCTTAAGCAAAATGTTTCCAGCTGGTAAATATAATTAGGTAAGAGATAGCTTAAATAAAAATAAATTGCTTTGCTTCGCATCTTACTACTCATCCGGGCTATCTGCTTACTTACACCATTTGTTGAAACGCAAGACGACTTTATAGCGTTTTTTTAAATAAGTTTTTTTGGTGTATGTGAATTTTAAAGTTAGAAATTTCAACCGATTTCATGAACTTTAATTCCTCCTTTTCCTTAACCTCTTTGGGAAAGTGTTTGCACACCAATGAATGAAAAAGTGAACCCCTTGTCCAGGGTTATAAACTTCTTGTTCTGAGACTTTGGGTGTTGAGGTTGGAAGATGGTACTGCAGTCTGCTCCACTACGCTGAAATGATCTCTGAGGTAACTCCGTAATCTTCCCTCAGAGATAGGACAAATTTTGCAACGCTGGCTCAACGATGCTTCCAGTAGCTCCTTCGTACCTTCCGACGTATCTGAAAGTGAGGAGATTTGGCAACAGTTAAGGTCTTTACAAAAAAATAAATGCACAATTTTAACAAGTGTATAGTGAGGCTATTGATAGTTATTAAATGATTTCAAATCATATGTGTGATATATAGATCGGTTCCTCTCGCATTGACACAAAACATAAAAACTGTTCGAAAAAATGTATCTAAATATAGCCCAAGTTGTGGTTTAGAAATCAGCGTCGTCATCAATTTCTACTTTAGGTTCTCATAATTTATTTGTATTCGCCCCGGCCACTCATATAAAGATTATTTGAATGATATAATGAATTTTTAGAAACAACTATTATATTTACCATTTTTGTTCTTCTCATAACACAGATTACAGGTAATAACTTCCGTCTCAAGTTTCCCACCAACTTTCAACACATTTTAACTTATTTAAGATTTCCAAACAATGAATACGCATCCGTCTACTTTTACATTTTCATAGCAACAGACAGAAGCCACGCGTTGCATCCTTTCACCCACCAATCAAGAAGGCGTGGAAGGCGCCAAATACAAACATGGGAGGAGTTTTGTAGTACAGATATGGTTGTTCCAAAAGATGGACTCATTTGCGGAAGTTTAGTAAAACTTGATATTCAACAAGTACAAATACGATAAATATGGCCTTAATTTACAAGATGAATAAAATATTAAAATAAGAAATTAAAATATTATTTACGTTAAATGGCTACTTAACAAGGGGGTAAAAACTACATAATTTCAATATCAATCTCTGAACATTAAAGACCAACAAACATCGTTGTTTTATGTCCATCCCTAACTTGAACTATTCTCAGAGGTGATATTAGGTGTAGACCCCTACACACACACACACACACACACACACACACATTATGTAGCTCGCTAGCGGCAACCTCAGCGGCAGACGTGTAAGTGACACGGACAACATCGAAGGGTGGGTGGACATTGTGTCCCGTTCAATTGCCGGCCCATTAGCGACGACAGCGACAAAACAGTGCCTGACGGCTGATTGGCGGGCTGAGCTGCAACCTTCTGCTCCGACAGGAACCTTTTCCACACTTCAGATAACAACACCCTGAATGTCCTCTGGGACGACTCGAAGGGTGGGATGAAAGAGAACGAGAGTGTTTATCACTTCATGCTACTCTTTCGGGCTACACGCATATCTAATCTACTCATTTCGTCGGTAATGTGTTAGGGATGAGTAAAGTGGCATTTAGAGGAAGTAAGGGAGAGGTGAAAATCATCCAATAAAAATCACATTCAGTACACCTGACCAGTATTTGAACCTTTATCTCCCATTCATAGGCGTTACAGTCTCTTGCGAGAGTGACGCCTTAGACCAGAGGCTCAAACACTTCTTAGACCGAGGGGACCATCGCACCATGAAAAATGACTTGCTGGAGCTCCCATAAAATTTGTTACAATAATAATATTATTTTTAAGTCAACGCCCCGAAGTTTGGTTTGCTGTGATTTATATCCACACTCCGGCTGGTTAGTGCTGACTGCACCAGCTGGTAGAAACCCCATGTACTAAGGGAGTTCATGACGTGTGGTGGTTCGCAATTGACTTCCACACTGAATTTCAATGAGAGCGCGAGAAAGGGCTTACCAACTTGCTGGTAAATATATTTTCACATACCTTAAAGGGTTCTTATACATGCCACAATCGACATGGGACCGACTGTTTTTACTTCCCCTCAGAAGGGAATTGTGCTACTACGGTTTCTTATAGCTCAAGAAAAATCCACCAACCTTGGCAGGCTATGAACATCGGGTCCTGAGGCAAGCACTTTACCACAAGACCACCATTGTAGACACACTACTATTATGAACACTCAATAACAGAAGTTTTTTACAGGAATAAACCAGACGGAAATATCACATGTTTTGGCTGCACCTTTGGCAAAGGTATTTTATTCATATTTGAAAAAAAATTGGTAAGTCTAATTACTGGTGCTATTTTATGGTGTGAAAAGTATATAAATAATATTCTAAAATTGCCTCACAAAGCCTGAAATAACTATGGTGGAGCCCAATTTGAAAAACGCTACCTTAGAGGCCTAGACCTTGACATATATTCAAGAACTGTTTATTGTTTCGGCCAAATAAAGTTTTTATATAAAATCTTCAAAAACACTGCCCTTAACTCTCGTTATCTTCCATCTCACGGTCAGTTAACCGGGTTGTTGGATAGTAAAGCTAGGTGACCTGGTGGTCTAGGGGTAAGGTGTCAGACTTCTGTGTTGGGGGACCGGGGTTCAATCCTCGGTCCCGGCACAGATTTATCTGATTGCCAAACCTCTCATTCACCTCTGACAAGAAATGTATTAATCACTACTTGTGAATGCGGGGAATGTCAGGCCTCCGCCGTGGTTTGGATCCCACGTTAAACTGTAGGTCTTCCATTTCATCTCATAATCACCCTACCATTACACATTAGCGTAAGTGCGTATAACCCGAACGGGTAGTAAGATGCGGTGCTAATAATAATTATAGTCAAGCTACAAGATTACACTCGAACCAAAAAACTCATTGGATTATGGTTTACAACATTCTTCATTTGACAACAGTGCCATTTTAATAAGTTTTAATTGTTTTTTAGTTTCTTACAAAATAATTATTTTCCTATTTTGATGTATTTAAAAAATATATAGTAAAACTGTTTCACTGGTCTTTATCTGATTATTTTCTAAAGTAGAATGTAGAAAACCGCACTACGATGCAGCGTCTGGATCGAGTTGTATTACCTACTACCTAAAAGTTGATATCCGTGGGGGGAGCTGGCCCACACATATATACCAAGGTTTGGTGTTATCCGGATAAGATTGGCTCTTAATTGTGACGTGACGACCAAGTTCCCATATTATTAGTTAATTTTACTGGTACTTGTAATGTTTACAAGAGTCTCTATTGTATTGGAACCGATTGTACAATACATACAAACGAGGGTGAGAGGAAGGGAATATTTGATATTAGGTACAGTGTCTTACCACCCGTCCGGCCTCTACGCATATTTACGCTTATGAGGAAGGGTGAATTTTAAAGTAAAAAGTATATACGTTTTCGTGGAATTATTGGGGTAAACAAAGAGGTAAACATCCTTGGAACAACGGCTGGGTTTTGAACCTCAATCTATCCGTTAACGGCTAACCAGACTTAACAAGTCTGACGCTTTAATCTCTGTGCCCACCGATGCGACTTAGATTAACTAACTAACGTATGTGAAAATAATTGGAAAGAAAAGTGCCCTTTCATTTCATCTCATAATCACCCTACCATTACACATTAGCGTAAGTGCGTATAACCCGAACGGGTAGTAAGATGCGGTGCTAATAATAATTATAGTCAAGCTACAAGATTACACTCGAACCAAAAAACTCATTGGATTATGGTTTACAACATTCTTCATTTGACAACAGTGCCATTTTAATAAGTTTTAATTGTTTTTTAGTTTCTTACAAAATAATTATTTTCCTATTTTGATGTATTTAAAAAATATATAGTAAAACTGTTTCACTGGTCTTTATCTGATTATTTTCTAAAGTAGAATGTAGAAAACCGCACTACGATGCAGCGTCTGGATCGAGTTGTATTACCTACTACCTAAAAGTTGATATCCGTGGGGGGAGCTGGCCCACACATATATACCAAGGTTTGGTGTTATCCGGATAAGATTGGCTCTTAATTGTGACGTGACGACCAAGTTCCCATATTATTAGTTAATTTTACTGGTACTTGTAATGTTTACAAGAGTCTCTATTGTATTGGAACCGATTGTACAATACATACAAACGAGGGTGAGAGGAAGGGAATATTTGATATTAGGTACAGTGTCTTACCACCCGTCCGGCCTCTACGCATATTTACGCTTATGAGGAAGGGTGAATTTTAAAGTAAAAAGTATATACGTTTTCGTGGAATTATTGGGGTAAACAAAGAGGTAAACATCCTTGGAACAACGGCTGGGTTTTGAACCTCAATCTATCCGTTAACGGCTAACCAGACTTAACAAGTCTGACGCTTTAATCTCTGTGCCCACCGATGCGACTTAGATTAACTAACTAACGTATGTGAAAATAATTGGAAAGAAAAGTGCCCTTATTCGTTGGTATTGAAGAAGGTAAATCATGTCTTTATGGGTGGGGTGGGGGGGGGGACCTTGTTTTATTTTAAGGGTCTTGGATATCACCCAAATTCGAACCAAGGCCTCCAAGAATTGTTGGGCTCTTTAGGATGCAGATGTGTTCCTCTTTGGAGAGTGAGGATGCATTTGAGTGGTCTGCTCACCGGAAGTACGTGTCATGTATCTACTGGAGCAAGTGACCAACCGCTGTGTTCCCATTACCGCCCGTAGCGACACGACGGTATCTTTGAGAACTACCCCTGCGGCGACGAACCTGGTTCTAGTTCTTCTGGGGGGGGTTCTGTATGGATCGAAGATTTAAACATTTTATATCGTTATTGAAGAGCTTCTATGGACTTGTTTTAAAACACATACTTTTTGGTTCTTCTGCAATATTTTCATTGTAATAACACTAAAAATGTCAGGCATTAAAGATATAATTAGTGGAGCATATCGAAATGGGTATGTTCAACCTTATTAGCTGATGACCAACATTGTATAAGGCATATATATTCATTAGGAGTGTGCGAAGTCGACGCGAAGCTTAAAACATGCGAAGCAATGTCAAAGATAAGTTTAATTTTGTTTTGCACTACGTCTTACTACCCGTTTGGGTTATACGCTTGTACACTAATTACTCTAATGTGTTAGGGATTAGGTATATTAAATTTATAGCGAGTGTACCCGCATTTGCGTGAAGGGAGATCGGACAAACATCTAGGAAAATTATCCTCATTACACCCGACCGTGATCTAGTTTATTGCGAGTGTGACTGACCATGCGGCCATCGAAGCATGTAAGTTTTTTTTTGTCCTTAAGTTGGAGATGTAGATAAGGCGATAAAAGGTCACTCAGCTGTTTTTATATCAAAACTCTTTTGGTCAAAATATGTTGGAATCTAATGACAACTTTTTCTCTTCATTTAAAAAGTTTAATGCTGCTATGCACATGACATATATTTAACATTACTGTCGATATTACCATGTGGAGAAAATTAAACTTTATTTTTCTATTGGGGCATTTTTTAATTTATTTTGGGCAAAAAATATGTTGTTATAAAACTGCAAAAACCCTGCCTTTTTTCGCGTTCCCTACATCCCCCACAAGTCCTCAACTGCACTGTTAGTTTTCCAACAATCCACTAAGTGCATCTATGATCTAGGTCAATATGGTACAACTAGCGGTCCACGGGCCAATTGTGGCCCTCACAAGTATCCTGGGGGAAAATCAAAGGGAATCCCTCGCTGGCAAATGTGAAATATACAATGATTAAAATAAAAAATAAAAGGATTTACTTAAAAAGGCCATTATTGCATTTTATTTTGCATTTATTTGATTAATAAAAAATATGAACCGCTTCGGTGGCCGCATGGTCTAAGGCAATAATCTTGCCATATACTAGATTGCCAAAGATTGGGAGATCTAGGTTCGATCCCAGTCGGGTGCACCGAGGGTGGCTTTCCACTCTCCCTACACGCAAATGCGGGTGTACTTCCTCTAAAGTAAACCTTCCTAATCCCTAACATATTAATGTAATTAGTACATAGACGAATAAGGAGGGTGATAAAATGTATAAATAGGGTATATATATATTAATTTTAATGAAATGTTGTTTTATCAAAGTCATGCGTGCATATTTCATAACACATTTATGGTAGCTTAATACACTTTTTTTTAACGTAACTTAATGTTTGAAAGATTATACCAATAAAAAATATACAATTTACTACAAAATTGAAAGTAATCGTTTATTAAGTGGATGACATTACTAAATATATTTGACAAACTGATAGTCAGATTTGGACCTTGGGATGAAACACGTTTTGGACCACCCTGATATAGGTAAAGAGAAATACATCCAAGCACTATATTATTTTATGATTAAATATCTGAGTCGGTGTTATAATAATGTCTAGTAACTGTTCTAAAAATGATTATATGTTGAAATAATCTCATATTATGTGAGATATTATGTGAAAGTTATTGCGGCTGTCTAAGTAGAAGCGGAGGAGAACTAACCCTCAACTTCGTTATTTCGAAATGTTTCTTAGCTGTGAATGTTATTGCGGCTGTCTAAGTAGAAGCGGAGGAGAACTGACCCTCAACTTCGTTATTTCGAAATGTTTCTTAGCTGTGAATGTTATTGCGGCTGTCTAAGTAGAAGCGGAGGAGAACTAACCCTCAACTTCGTTATTTCGAAATGTTTATTAGCTGTGAATGTTATTGCGGCTGTCTAAGTAGAAACGGAGGAGAACTGACCCTCAACTTCGTTATTTCGAAATGTTTCTTAGCTGTGAATGTTATTGCGGCTGTCTAAGTATTAAGCGGAGGAGAACTGACCCTCAACTTCGTTATTTCGAAATGTTTCTTAGCTGTGAATGTTATTGCGGCTGTTCAAGTATAAGCGGAGGAAAACTAACCCTCAACTTCGTTATTTCGAAATATTTCTTAGCTGTGAATGTTATTGCGGCTGTCTAAGTAGAAGCGGAGGAGAACTGACCCTCAACTTCGTTATTTCGAAATGTTTCTTAGCTGTGAAAGTTATAGCTGTGAAAGTTATTGCGGCTGTCTAAGTAGAAGCGGAGGATAACTGACCCTCAACTTCGTTATTTCGAAATGTTTCTTAGCTGTGAAAGTTATTGCGGCTGTCTAAGTAGAAGCGGATTAGAACTGACCCTCAACTTCGTTATTTCGAACTGTTTCTTAGCTGTGAAAGTTATTGCGGCTGTCTAAGTAGAAGCGGAGGAGAACTGATCCTCAACTTCGTTATTTCGAAACGTTTCTTAGCTGTGAAAGTTATTGCGGCTGTCTAAGTAGAAGCGGAGGAGAACTGACCCTCAACTTCGTTATTTCGAACTGTTTCTTAGCTGTGAAAGTTATTGCGGCTGTCTAAGTAGAAGCGGAGGAGAACTAACCCTCAACTTCGTTATTTCGAAGCTTCGCAAACCTCTAATAATGAAGATCATTACAATGGCTGCAAATCTAATTTGATACTCTTTGTGGCGATATTTGGGACCGAGTGGCTTAGTGTATTTTAAATGTGAATACAAGCCGCACCGGTAGTCAGGTGGGTTAAGACGTCAGACTCGTCTCGTCTGTTTTGTAAATTAATGGGGAGGTCAGGTTTCTAATTCCGGTCGGGTTTATTGGGATTTTATTTTTCATATAAGTATTACTATTCTTTCTCTGTGAAAAAGTGGGTACACTTTTTCTCAGATCAACTCTCTCATCGTCGTATAAATTTACGAATAGCCTAGATGTGTAGTAAGACATGGTGCACAAAAGGAAAACCACTTCAATACACACCGAGGCAGTCTGTCCCGTCAACACACAAGTTGGTGGACTTAGGGATTCACGCGAACGTCTCGCTGCGAAGACGAACATGTGCGGGTGTTAGTTACCACCCATCCTCCAATCTCTATTCTTTGGTCCTGCGAGTCTTTGTGAAGCTGAACCCGCCTCAGCCAGTTAGAGCAGCAGCTCGGAACAGCTGAGATTGTTTGCAAGCATCAAGCTTTAGGAAGTTGCCCCAAGGTCGCGACAGCTGGGAAGCTCGTGTAGCCAAGAATATACAGTCCAATTTATAAAGGAAGGGCCTTTTATAAAATACAAACATGCTTCTTGTGTTATTATATTGGTATCTGTGGGAGATTTAGAAAGAGATGCATGCTAAGATGAACGGGTGAAAGAGACTGCGAGAGAAGAAAAGGAAGCATACAAAGAATGATTGATGTGAAGAGTGAAACAGAACGTAAGAGGTTGTGGCACTTATACAAAGAGAAAAGGATGAATGTTAATAAAGTAGTAAAGGATAGTAAAGAGAAAATTAGATTAAAAGAATAGGAAAGAATGCAGAAAAATTTTGAAGGTAATAAGTTATTATTATTATTATTATTATTATTATTATTATTATTATTATTAGCACCGCGTCTTACTACCCATTCGGGATATACGCACTTACGCTAATGTGTAATGGTAGGGTGATTGTGAGATGAAATGAAGGACCTACAGTTTAACGTGGAATCCGAACCACGGTGGAGGCCTGGCATTCCCCACATTCACAAGTTGTCTTGTCAGAGGTGGGTAATAGGTTGTTCTGGAAGTGGGTAGAGAGAACGAAACAAGGAATGCAATCAGAATGAACATGGTGAGATGATCTGGGATGAAAACGGTATAAGAGAACGACGGAGAGAATATTTCGAGGAATTGTATAGTGAAAACGCAAAGAATATGGCAGAAAATAGGGGAATTGTTATGATGCGTGAAATAATTAACGAGTCTGAGGTGTTAAAAGCTATGAAAGTGTTAAAGAATGGCAAAACTGTGGACGTAAATGGGATCACGAGATGCTTAAGTTGGTTGGGGATGGGGGCGTGGTATTACTTGCCTGATCGTTTGAGTTGTTCAATGTGTGTGATGGGATTTCGAATGTTCCTAATGATTGGAAGAATGCTGTCATTGTTGCTTTGTACAAAGGCCAAGGCAGTAAGAGTAAATGTAAGAATCATAGGGGATTTAGTTTGTTGAGTATTCCATGCAAAGTTTTTGGGAGATTTTTAATGGAGGCAGTATATAAAAGTGTGTTAACGCCAACATGGTTTTAGTGGATGTGAAGAATGGTTTTGTCAGGAGAAACACAAGAGCAAGGTGAATGCGGTTGAAATGAGATATCTAAAAAATGTATGTGGAAAAATTCGTATGTACAGAGTCAGTAATTATTAGGTGCTGCAGAAGGAGTATAGTTTGAAAGAAGCGCGCTACGTTGGTTTGGGCATGTTGAGAGGATGAGTGTGGTACGAGTGAAGAAACACATATATGAAGGTAGAGTGTGTGGATCAAAAGTAAGGGGTAGGTCATGTAAGATGTAGCTAAATGTTGTAGACGAATGTGTGAAAAGAGAAACATCAAGAGTTTTAAGAATAAAAGAGCATATATGACTGTGTATGGATTTTGTTGAAGCGGAGGGAGTAACCAAGAATAGGAAAGTATCAAGAACGTTAGTAAGAGTGGATTAAGTACGGAGTTTTTTTAGCTATATGTACAGTCTCTTGCCTACCCCGTATGGGAACGGCGTGATTAGGTACGTATGTATATATTATCTAGAAAGTGACAGTTTCATGTCACATGACTTGATGTATGAATGCGTGAATATGATTTAGTCATGTTTCTGGATCCTTATATATACGTGTCTCGGCTATATCACTCGTAGCTCACTTTGTGGAAAGATCCGGTTTTAATGTACCTACCTTTGTCCTAATGACACCCGTATGTATAGTAAGTACTACTTGGACATCCTTTCCGTGGAGTCTCTTTACATGTCCTGATGGGTTGAGGGGATGGTGATGATGAATTTGGATGTGTGGATTGAACCATTAGAAACTCTTAGATCTAACTTAGCCTAATCAAACAAATCCTGTTGACCGTTGCGATAATAATTTACCTTTCTGGAAAATTACCCATGCTACCAGCTGGGTATTGAACCCGGGACACTTAGATCTTTAGCCAGGTGCGAACCACGATACCACGCAGCCGGTTTAGACGTCATATAAGGAAGTAAGGCCCTTCCTATGAGCACCGGATCTGATTCTAATAGGTGAAAAAAACTTTTTAATTGTTATAAACGCTACTAAAACAATTTGTATATGATCGTAGCAGGGCCATGTCTGGAGCGGGGGCGGGGAGGTGCAAAGGGGGCAATTGCCCCGGGCTTCACATTCTAGGCTGCCAAATTTCCCCCAAAAATTATTAAATTCAATCACAGTTATTATTCTAAATTTTGCATTAAATAGTATATCAGCAATACGTATTCGCTTAGTGATAGGATTCCATCCCAGATTCCTGCAAACCCTAACTTTATGTAATTTAAGATTTAAGTTATTCGATATGAATGTGCTGCAGTACAGTAGAATACGCCATCATGGTGCTACCGCTGAAGGCCTACAGAAAACTAACAGGGCAATCGTATAAAGAGGAATTTTCTTATGCGACTTAATTGGAATAATTGTTTGCATTTAATAAAGTACAGTCATTTAATGGGTTGATCAATATTTCATTAAACATGATAAATAAGTACCGAGTACGTATCAATACTTTATAACGACTTAATAATAAAACTGAAAAACTCCCGTACAAAGGGGGGGCCTCCGATTTTTTTTTTTTGCCCCGGGCCTCACATTTTCTTAAAACGGTCCTGGGTCCTACGTCAAGTCAAGTTATCTGCAGCTGTCACTTTTGATATAGGCCTACATTAACAATACCAAAACAATAATAATACTATGATGAAATGATACCAATTTAGGACTACAAAATTATTGTACTTTCTAAAAGGGTCTTCAAACCCAAATTTTACTTTAGATAGCTTCAATTAAGTGACAAATCCGTATTGTGGCTATTACGAAGGCTGTGCAAGGGGAAAGGCGGAGTTGGCCGTCATTTGTGTGAAATGTTCGCGACCATTTGGTGGGTCACGGGTCAAGGTCACTGCTGTTGAAGCAGTAAGGCGGAGAGGGATGCTCAAACTTTGTGTGATCTGATGTGTTTGCTTTTGGCGTGACGCGACGGTCCCGGTATCGATTCGCAACCACACTCGCCCGCTATATCTTCCTCCCATGATGCACCTTGGCCGCACATACTAGTCACATTGGTTTCAGGGGTTGCGCCGGCGAGAACGCGGTTTTTGAGGTCCCAAGCTTATTGAAAGGGGGGGAGGGGTGTCCGGTGACGAGGTCGACGGGATTCAAATCTCGGCAGTTATTATCAATGGTTTTCCACTCTCCTTTACTAGAATGATGGTACATTTCCCCAAAGTTTTATCTTATTCAAGTATCAAGTCTATACCGTTCTGGAAGGCGTTTTATGCTACCGAAATACTACACAGTAGGGTTCTGGGAACCTCGGTGATCTTGGGGTAAAGTGCTCGCGTCAGGATCCGATAATCATGAGCTCTAACCCAAACGAGGTCGACGCTTTTTTTTTAGCGATATAAAACCGTATTACAACTTCCTTCAGAGAGGAAGTAAAAATTGAGGTGAAAACCGTCGTTCCCATGTCGACTGTGATATGGAAAAGAACCCTGGAAGGTATATAAAGATATTTTGCCGGCAAAACAAATAGGCACTTTAGCGCTCGTTCATGGAAATTCGTTGGGGAAGGCACCACACTTCCTGAACTCCCCTAGTATATGGGATTTCTACCAGATGGTGCAGGCAGCACTAACCAGTCAAAGGGCTAAGTTCAAGCACAGCGCCACTGTATGGCTATAAAAAATCACATCAAACCAACCTTCGGGCTACTTAAAGAAGTATGTTTCTGGTACGAAATAAGGCCTTGCGGAACGGGGTCCTGCTACGAAAATCAAAGAGCAAAGCTTCTTTGGTAGACTTAAGACTCCGAGAATGTTTTATATCACCAGTATAGGTGTAAATCATGAACTGGTGAACTACTGAATTCGTAAAACTAGATAAATGAACTGAACTGAATCACTTTTGGATAGTTGCTTCTAGCTGTGAACAGTTAATTCAGTTCATCTCAGATGTACTTGAGTCCCAGGATGGTGGCGGCCGGCTGAAAGGGAAGGGTGCGGGGGGATTTACAACTTCCTGTCCACATCTACACATTCCAACAGTCGGCCAACTTCTCGTCTTGGGGCCAGGGTTCTCCCCATCACCCCCTTTCCCTTCAATGATACAGGATGTACCGATGACTGAAGAGGGAGGTCTCAGGTTGAATTCATTTCCCTTCTCTTCTCCACGGTGTCTTTTTGAACAATTGAGATATGCGTTAGTTGGCCATCGTGTAGCTACAGTGGACTTACCACTTCTATGGTTTTCGATGACAGCTAGCAGACGCTAGCAGATGGTATCAGTAACGCCAACATTGTCTAAAATTAACTTTTGTCACCATATTTGGAAATAATAATTATTTACTAATTACTACTATTATTATTACTAAAAATACTATCAATCACTATTAACAATACTTCTCCAAAGATTACAGTATAATTTTACTTTCCATAAACAAAATTAAGAAAAAAAAGTCTAGTGATTTCATTTTAGTTTTTCTTTTAACTCTTGTGGTAATAACAGGTTAAATAGAGCCTGAAATTTTACATTTAATGGTATTATATTCAGTTATTAATATTTTTATAGGTGCCTTCGCATATCTTTAACATAAATAAATGGTTTGTGATAATAAATAGGAAAAAACATTCAAAATGTTTGTGAAATAATATAAATTTTGCTGTTTGTAAACATGTGAATTAACACT
>CABFVZ010000226.1:414860-574812 GCA_902151445.1 Timema monikensis | reverse complement strand
CCATTAATAGCAAGTGTGTTAAACCTATCACTGATAGAAAAAAGTCAAATATCATGTCAAAATGAGAAGTTTCCCCAGCACTCAATGAACCAACATACAATAATATTGCCTAGCGCCTGTAAACTAGACTGTACCGGGTCGAGCGCGCGCGCTCGAAAAATAGAATCAGTTCTATCTTTCAAGCGCGCGCGCTCAGCCGCTCGCGCGCTCGCTCGCTCCAGTGTGGCCACCCCCCATTACAACCAATGTGTTCTATTTTATATTTTAGTCGCTCGCGCGCTCGCTCGCTCGCTCAGTCTGGCCGTACCCTAACATCACATCTGTGTCTTATTTTTTTTTGCAACATCTCTCTTGCCTCCCCCCACTCCTTCACATGTACCGCTCCACTACTGAAAGATAATAAACACTGTCCAACTAACAGCTGGTTCGGCTCGTGTCATCTGTGTAAATGTTTCCCCAGATGGGTGTCAACACTGCCCGCCACTGTTATGTACGCTCTTCAGTATATTATTATACTGGGGTGCTTACTGTCCTGTGCGAAAACGAAGCTCATTTGAGAACATCACGTTCGAAAGAATCCTTTGTTTGTAATATTTAATAATCGATCATGTAACTTTCACATTTTAAATTAGTTGATAAAACATAGTTATTGTTCATAGTTTTAGTCAATCTTGTCTGTACTCGTTGCAACCAAACAAAATATAATTGATTAGTAAACCCTGTAATTATTTGTGGAATCTCTCTTGTTTTCGGGTAACTTCGCCCTTATTCGGGCAGCTTAGACTTGCTCGTAGAACCTCGTCTGTGATGGAGTAACTTCTCTCGTGTTCGGCTAACCTTGACACTGCTCGTGAAGTAGTTAACCGACCCTCAGGGAAATGAAATAATAATTTTTCACACAGAGATTACATTTTGGCTTTTGCGTGGAATCAAAGAGGGGGGGGGCAAATATAAGAAATAAGTTTTCAAAACCAAATTAATGCCCAGAGAAAATGCAAGCGACTAAAGCGTAGCGACAGCAAACATTGGTGTCAGAATTGGGAGACTTTGGGTCTCCTATGTAAAGGACATTGCTCGTTGTTCTGGCGACCAGGTCGCAAGTATGGCCTCGCCCTAACAAGTGACATTGTGGGTGATTTTTCTAGCCTTTCTCCATTCGAATCCTAGTGTATACCCCTGTCCATCTAGGTAAAGAACCCGATTATTCCCATTCTGAATTTGTTTTTTGTGTGAGCATCGCGTCTTTACAACAAGTTCGGGTTATTCTCATATAAACACTGATAAAGTATGGTTGAGTAAAAAATAATTTGGGGCCTACAATAAACATCGTCACCACATTTCAGGAAAACACTGAATTTTGTTTTTTATTTGTTATAGATAGAGGGGTTTTAACAAAAAAAAACTGTAAATTAAGGACATTTAACTGGACGCATTATTTATCAAGCCTTTGCAGTGAAAAAAAAGTGAACTTAATAACTTATAACGCAGAGTCGAACATATGAATATGTCCCGTTCCCTCACCCCATGAAACAATTCAAATAATTTTGTTCTAACCCCAATTAAATGACCTCACACTAGATACTTAATGAAAAATGAAATTTCGTTCTTCTCTGATACTCTCTAAAGGGTATGGAAAAATAGGAATTATTTTGGAAAACACTAGGAATTTCGGATTAAGAGGATTGTGGCAACTCTGAATTAAATGTACCCGCACTAGCGTGGAGGAAGGGTGCGAAACCATTTACCATGTACTCTTGTACATCTGACTGAGATTCGAACCCTGATATCCCTGTCAACGGCGGTCTATCCTATTGCGAGAATAACGCCATGTAGCTATAATATTACATTGATGAACTATGAACATAGTTTATTCAAATAATTGTCAGCCATTCAGGTTGTAGGTTAATATTTTGTATTCTAAATTAGAAAATTAAAGTAAAAAAAATTCCCTACTTTAGCCAATGATGATTAAGTTTTTGATTTTGGAATATTTTGTTTTTACTTTCACCTCTGTTCATAAGAAAAACATATTTAATGGTTTATTCTCTTATGAACAATCGTGGCCATTAATTCTGTTTCAGTATTAAATAGTTACACTGGCGATAGAAAATGGAGAAGGTCTTGCACAAGCGGAATGTCCGAAGTCTTCTTTTCTTGTCTGTGCTTGTCCTGGAAGTTAAAAGAGGCCCGTTTACACACTTCGGGCCAACTTTTACTACTTGCTTGTCCTGCAAGCCCCTCCCCCCCTCCCCCCCGACCCCCTTCCCATATACCCACAAACTCATTCACACACGCTCCCATACGTAAAGTGTTAACATTAAAAACAAATTAAGACTTTTTTTGGTCAACAGTGTAGGCTATAGATTGGACTAAGGTTTGTATTATTTCTTTAGAAGTGTACAGCTTCCTCCAAATACTGGCTGCTCTTCCCATGTGTGTCGCTACAGTAAAGCGTACTTTTTTCAGGAGCTACATAAGATCGACGAAAAACTTCTAACAGGATAAGAACAAACTTACAAAGTTATACAAATTAATTATTATTATTAGCATCGCCTCTTACTACCCGTTCGGGTTATACGCACTTACGCTAATGTGTAACGGTAGGGTGATTGTGAGATGAAATGGAGGACCTACAGTTTAACGTGGAATCCGAACCACGGTGGAGGCCTGGCATTCCACACAATCACAAGTTGTGATTAATACACGTCTTGTCAGAGGTGAAGGAAGGGTTTGACAATCAGATAAATCTGTGCCGGGACCGAGGATTGAACCCCGGACCCCAGCACAGAAGTCCGACACCTTACCTCTAGACAACCAGGTCACTAACGTTAAAGTTGATCGTGATTCCGTTACTAAGCTGTTATTCCAAATTTTCCCACAAAGCTATTCTACTTGTTAGTCCGGTGTGACTTGAGACGGTCCTAGTATAAGAGGGCCTCTCGCCACATGTTGTACCAGTCCGAGCCTGTCGGTCTTGTTTTTTGTCCCGGTGACATGGGGTACTGAGGTGGAGGATGAGTCGTTGCCCTTGCTACCCGAACAATCTACAGTCCGATTACGATAGGAACAGCTAGAATAACTATAGTCCAATCTTCGTAGGAAGAACTTTATCAAGCAACTAGAATAATTACCAAAACTACACTTCAATTTTCTTAGGAAGGGCCTTTCAGAAAATAGATAGGTACTTTTTTTCTATCAACATTGGTAATATTCTACTATGCTATTAATGCTATTTTACTGGTATTGATATTATCTATCAAAAGCGATTGCCACAGATCGCATGACTTGACGTATGAACACACGAAGGTAAATCTAGTTACTTTATTGGCTATTAGATAAGGCTTTTATAAAAATTTGATAAATTGAGTCTATAAATATTTTTTTAGCATAATATTCGCATATTATGTCGTTACGTTATGTGCTAGGGATAAGGAAGGGTGATTGTAGAAAAAGTTACCCGCATTTGCGGGCAGTGGGAGTGGTAAACCACTTATAGGAAAACTCATTCCACCCGACCAGGGTTTGAACCCTTATATCTCTATCATCGGCATTCTAGTCTCTTACGAGAGTGACGAATTAGATCACGCGGCCACCGAAGCGGGTGAATAAATATATATATTTTTAACGTTAATTTCATAAACTTAATTTATTGGCATTAACCAATAACACGAATATTATAACATGACTATAAAATGTATCGAGTACAGGTATCGTTTAAATGACAGTTTTACTTTCTCCAAATTGAATTACTAATTTTAGAACGGCTGTCCTCGAAAATATCAAGGAGAAAATAATTGCCACTCTAGGTAAAGGACTTGTTAAAAGACAGAACCCATTATAATAATAAGTCATATTTGACTTAGTTTTGGTTAATTTCGAACGAAGGTGCGCAGGGTCGACAACATGATGTATTATATTATCTTAATACGGGCGACACGTGTGAGTACGGACTCTTATCAATCCCGTTATTGTAACACTTGTCTGTAGGATATGCCGTTATAGCTTTCACAGGGGATGGAACCATTGACCTAGACACGAAGATGCAAGGGCCTTTCCTCGGTCGCACTCTACAGGACTACTACTGGCGTGACAACTGATAGCAAAAGTTATCACATATACTCTCATGTATCCATTCGCCAAACCATATAATCTGCAAGACCATGTCTTAGAAACTGTTCAAAACTTTCACATCGTACGTACTATTTTTTTTATAAATTGTTTTCACATAACTGAAACACAAACTTATGAAAAAAACCGTTCGGATGTTTCTTTTTTGTGGAAGCAGTGTCCGTGGTTCACTTAAAAATGCTTCACAAACTGGAGCTTTTAAAAGGCTGCGTTCTTTTAATAAATTAACATTGTGAACTGTTTGAAATGAGCGTGGTTGACCTTATTAGGTTGTGTTAATGCGCATGTTTTTACAAAATAACATTTTTGAGATCACTAGTTTGTATGGCTCTTTCTTTAAGTTATTCCAAGAAACATTATATTTATCGTTTCCATCCCTCGTCATCATTGATTACATTTTACTACGGTGTTTTTACCCGCTACGGTGGTCGAATGGTTTAAGATGTCACTTTCGCAATAGACTGGACTGCCGATGGTGGGAAGATCGGGGTTTGAATCCCGGTCGGGTGTATTGAGGTCCGTCCCCCCCGCCCTCCAAACGTTTTTTTACGTAAACGGGGGCACACTAACTTTAAATGTAACCTTCCTCATCCCTAACCCATAAGCGTAATTTTTTTATCTGGGTACAACACAAATTAAGACGCGATGAAAAAATATATTTTATGACGTTTATAAGGAAGAAAGATTTTTTGGTTAGCCTCGTAAGAAAAAATTACAAGAGGGTGAGTATTTAATAGATAGTCCAGTACTCGCCTGGGAGGGAATGAAAAACCCGCCTTTAGAGCAGCTGGTCGGGATCGGGTCAGTCAGGTGTGTATACAGCTCGCTTATTGACGATTTTTTTTAAAATGGCAACATTCTCTTGGTTCACATCAGCCCATGTGCGGAAAATCTTCTTGACTAAAACTTTTGATTTGCTTAAGAGCAGTTCTACATTCTTTTTGTTATGGTCGATGATTGAAGTTATTACTTTACAGGACTTGTCTTTGCGGTGTTGCCGGACCGCCTCGCGCAAACTGTAACCAAACACAGGGACAATAAATTAGCTATTTGCGCGGGACAGTTCACTACGGCGCCCCGGGCGGCGTAGCTGATCGAGTGATAATCACGCTTACATAGTATAGAGCAAAGTGTCAAGACTCGCCTCGGTGACCGCGTAGTTCAAGGCGCTACTCTAGCAATAGACTAAACTGCCGATGTCGGGGATGTAATGGTTCAATTCCGGTCGGGTGAACTGAGGGTGATTTTTCTTAAATAGTTTCCCTCTCTCTCTCGCTCCACGCAAATGCGAATACACTTCCAAAGCCAAACTTCCTCATCCTTAACTCATTAGCTTAATTAGTACATAAGCGTATAACCCGAACTGGTAGTATGGCGGTGATAAAAAAAATGTGTCACAAAGTCAAGATACAATTTTGAACATATTCTTAAAACTATAGTAGGATTCTGGTTCTGGTGGGCCTTTTAAAAAATATAAATAAATATTTTCTATCAACATCGATAAGATTTGATTTATATTCTTAGTAGAGATAGAATCCTAGAATCCTTAAGGAAATTCGAGTTTCGAGGAAATATCAGATTCTAAACTAAAATAATTACATACCTTAGCGTATAACCCGACGCGGTGCTAAAAAAAATGTTATAATTATTAATAGATTATATAGCAGGAAATATTAACATTTAGTTTTATTTCTTGTTTTATATAATTCCATAATATTTATATTTCCTATTTTGTTTATAATTTGTCTCAAAATTTTGATTCGGGATCCGTAGATAGAATAAAGATTTGGATTCGTAAAATAGTAGTTTTGACTCATTTCTAATTACATATTTATTAGTATTATTTTATAGGTATTGCTAAAAATATATCATAGTGAATACGTGAAGGTAAATCTAGTAACTTTGCAATATGTTGGAAGGGGCTCGTGTATTAACCTAACGGAAAAGGCTATAGAGTGTAAAAACAAGGGCACAGGATGGGATCAAATCCTGACCTTCTGCTTCAGATTCAGTGCACACTTAACTCTGCTGGTAGGCCTAATCATAGTAATCATGATTAAGGTTGATATGCAACCAGGATTTTGGCGTGACAGGGAAAATTTGTCAAGTCACTAAAATTTTCAGATTTTTGTTAGCAATTTTTATTACTACGTTTCCAATGGATGCGATTTTGCGAATAGAACTGAAACATTTGTTATTTAATGATTCTTGTTTGTAGAATTTAGTAGAAAACTAAGAATTCTGAGATTTATTTTTTAATTTTACTTATATCTTATATATAAAATAGTGGAAAAATTCATATTATTTGATCACGTGGTGATGGGCATATTATGTATATATCGAAGTATATCAGCCCCTGTGAATGCTCTTCTCAAGTTTGGGAGTACCCCCTCCCCTCCCCCAACCCCCCACGATGTTTAAAGAGAGGGCAGTCGACTATCGGGTCACACGCACCTCGTGCCTGAGTCGATATGACAACAGCGCGGCCTGCATCAACTCTCTGGATCGATGCTTCCTTGCGCTCTTAAAAAAACAGAAAAAAAACTTTGGGCTGTTGGGTGGCGGCCCATTCACCAACTACAGTGCCCTACTACTGTTCCCACAAACGAGCATATATAAATATATAAAGCCCCCTCTCTTTTTCAGGCCCTGCTTGGACTGGCATTAAATCATCTTGATCTGGTTTCATTTTGTCCCCGCTTTAAATAGTTTATAAATGTTTTATCAGATTTATTGGAACGTTTACGTCCGTTAGATTCTAAGGCGTCACTCTCGTGTTAGACTGGACAGGAACTGGGAGATTGGGGCTCGAATTCCGGTCGGGTATACTGAGGATGATTTGTCAAAATGGGTTTCCACCCCCTCTCCGCACACATTTGGGTACACTTCTTCTGAATTCAGCCTTTCTCATTTCTAACACTTTATCTTAATTATTACATACCCTTATAACCTGTACAAGTAGTGGGTCTAAGACACGGTGCTAAAAAAAAGGTCCGTTAGAGTGACCTCAAATCGAGGGGCTCCTGTTAAATACTTAAAACCTTTATAAAAATATAGTATTTTTCTTTTCCCTTTTACCATTGTTAAACCAAAGTAATTATTTAATAACTAATTAATAGGTGTACACAATAAAATAGGCTATTATCAATGTAAAAAAAACAAATAAATTTTAATGTGAAAACAGTTTAAAAGTAGTAGAATTACATCATTTTTGATCATATATAAATACCGTTCTTTTTTATACCCCGATAATTTGTTTTTATCTCATTTTGTAGTACGCGTTGTCATTATTAAGAATTAATTTGATTTTTCAATCTAATTCCACTCGTTAATTGTATTATTCGGACCTAATTGATCATTGCAAAATTATAGATGAAAGGTGTATTTCACGAAATGTCTTGTTTTGACTGTACGGAATGTAGAAACAAGACGTAGTAGCAGAAAGCATAATGTGTACCCGACAGAAACCAGGTTGGGTTACCAAACTAATGACTCAACCAAGTAAACCTGGAGAGTTACGAGTGAGTGATACTGTATGTACCCTTATCTCTTTTGCAATATTTCTCTCATATCTTTTTTTCCTTTCGATACTCATTTGGAGCTTAAAAAATATTCTGTTTCTTTTCTGTGCATGATTTGTTACTTATTTTGTATTTAAATATTACAATTTACTTCATGAATGCATGAGTTTCACTTGTCTTACTGGCTTTAAATTAAATATTAAATAGTATATAAACAACGCAACAGTGCTGAGAATATAATATTATAAGCTAATAATATCTTATGTCGTGTGAATATTGCAGTTTTTTTTAACACAGAACTTTACTAATTATTATATTTTCGTGCATATAACCCGAACGGGTAGTAAGACGCAATAATAATAATAATAATATATTAATTTTGCGTGTTTATTAAACATGGCTAAGTTCAATACTAAAAAGCAACGCATATCAGATCCATAAAACAAAACAAACGGGGAAAATCGTGCCAAAATCGGTATCAACTTAAAATGATGAGAGATTTGATTATTTACGAAGCCTCGTTTCTCCATATAATTTCCTATTGTGTGTGTGTGTGTTTTTTTTCCACACCCTCTAGAAGCCCCCGAGATGACCTAGAAAAGCTGAAACTTTGGACATCTATAGTACAGACCACGCTACAGAACTAAGTGAACATCATTTTCGATTATTTTTTGTCTGCATTTTTTAAAGCCTTTCATGAGTTAAAAGAACAGAACGAGAGGTTTGCGTTTTTCAGTTTATATTAAAAAGATAATATGCATCCTAATTCAAGTTTAGTTCGCCTACTGCCGATAGCCTTATAATATACTCTGAACAAGTGTTTATTTGTAATATATGTAATTATATTATTACTTATTAAAGAAAATGTATTTTCGGAGTTGTTAGAGTTGGTTAGGAACAAAATCCTACATTATACTACACCCCATGGAGTTTAAAATGAAACCCGGCTTCCACAAATAATTATCTAAATAAAACTCCAAGTGAGCAGGACACCATTGACATAAAACATAATATGGTTTGATAACCGAAGAACCAAGCTACTAGTGATTCATGATTTACTAATGTTAGCTTTTCCCGGTTCTAAGCTACCAGTGGTACAATATTGTATGTTCTAGGGGCTATGAGTTATTAAAATATATTTTTGTCCAAGCACATATTTTATAAATCTAATTTTCAATATAACGAATACTTTTCTACAAGCTTCTTAAATATAAAGTATTTTAAAGTATGAATGCCTACCTATTTTTTCGCACTTGAGTCCCAATTTGCTGGGACACAGACAGATCACACTCCGGTCCAAAAAATATAGAGCATCCGACAAATTAAAATAGAAAACATTGTAAGCCTAGGTAAATGAAGGAAAGAGAAGTATTTTATCAGCTAGACCCCGAGTTTCATGTAAATAGTATCATTTCTACAGTGGGGTGTCATTTTATTCGGTTTTTCGTGTAGATTACAAATATGGCAACCCGGAATTCGAAATTGGCAGCGTTCTCATCTTTTTTGCTAAAAAAAATTGAAAAAAGCAACTTTTGTTGTTTTTAGTTTTTTACTTACCAAGCAAAGATTAAAAATATATATATTCGTAGAAAACTTGTTTCGCTATAAATTCTCTACAAAAAAGGTTCATTTCATTTTTAAGGTTGAACCAACAATAAAAGCCCTAACGAGGGTCAAACCTAAATAATATTCCACTATTCCTGCTCTTAAATGCATCACACAAAGTTCATATGCTTAAAATCCCCCAAACTGAATTTTATATATAGTTATAGTAGATTAATATATAATTCCTATTCACAAAACAAAATTTGTTTAGTTTCTATTACATCACTAAGTCTTTTCCGTTTTAGTTTTACAGTTGACACAAACAAGTATGGTAAATTTATATTTTGGTAAGGTTTATTGCATATTTATTTACACATAGCTTAGTAATGGAACATATTAGTTATAGGGTGACTTTTGCTACATAAACAAATATTTATAATAGTTGTTAAAAAAACTAATGCTATTTTAGAACTAAAACTAGAATTATAGAAATATTAAGAATTCTAACAACTCTTTGCACTGTATATCAATTTATAGCTTCACTAACATTCTTCTTCAAAATCATCATCGTCGTCATTAACATTGTCCCCATCACAATCTTTATCTGTGTACTCTTCATATTCTGTATCCATTTCTTGTTTATCACACGAGCAGCTGCAGATGTCAGTGCATGGGAGGCTGACGTCTGAGCACGTGCATGATTCTGGTTGACAGGATTTGCAGTTGTTGTACCTCCAATACCTCCTCAGGAGTGGACTGACTTCCAAGTCACTTAATGGCAATCATGGGCGCTGAATTGTAAAAAAACTTTGTGGGTACTCTATATAAAGGGGTGTGGGTGTGGCAAAAAATTTGCAATTTTCAAGCGCCGCATTTAAAAAATGGTCAAAATTAAGGTGTAATTTGTTAGTCTCAATATATGTTTAGTAAAATAAAATTAAAATAAGTTTAATTTAAAAGAATTTGCACAAAAATGATACACAGGCCTACAATACGAGTACTGCCACTAACCAAAATATAATGGAAACATGGTGACAAATGCTAGGCTATCGGTTCACGAGTGGCGAGTGCTACCAACATAATCACGCTTGCTTACATATCAAATGGTGGTAGCACCTGCCATTAGCTACGCTAGAAAACACTGTTCGCAGCGCAATCCAAGATAGAACTAGCGCCGTAAAAGGCTTAAATATGGGGGGGAGGGGGGTCTGAGCACCCCTGAAATTATTTTCGGGAGTGCTTAGTATGCAATCGGCGCCTCTGATGACAATGTAGCCTTTGTCCTCATACCATCCATGTTCTTATGGAGTGGGAGCCATCTGAAAGCATGTTAGAGATCTCCTCTATATAGCGGCCTGGTAGTTGGCTCTATTCACATAGAAGCGTAATGTTAACTCTGGCAGAATATTGCCTCCTTTCCAGCAGTAAAAATCTTACTTCAGTTTATATAAGTCCTCATTTTTTCCCCGCTGTACATTTGGGACACAAACTTATCCAGGCTGTCATGTATGGTCTCACTCACCATCCATTCTTCTCCAAGGGCTTTAAACGAGTCAGTGTAGAGTATGCTGCAGTGCTCATTGAATGGCCTCCTTTTTCCTTTGCCGTAAAATGCTGAAACACTGTCAAAGCTTTTGAAGCAATGAAATCCAATCGGAGCTTTCATTAAATCATCGGTGTTACAGCCATCGGATAGTTAGGGTTGTGCTTGTCACTCACATTTTGAAGGGAGACATTCCGATCTTTTTCTTGCTTGCCCATTCTCACATAAACTTGGCACTTAATTCTTTGACTGAAATCTAACAGAATGGTTAGGACATCGTTGTAATCAGTATGAACAACAACTGCAGGAATGTTCCTTTCTTCAACTTGTGCAGCATGTAAGGCTAGACTTGTGTCGGCCTCTTCGTGGTCACAAACAAGTTCAGTAAACTCTTTCGCTTCAACAAAATTACTTTCCAGCACTTGTCTTCAATACCAATGAACATAGCTTTACTCTGCAGTTTAATTGATAGGTGGGAGCTCTCCACAAATTAGTTATAAATTTAATGATGTTAGGCTTGTTTGAACTAGCTGTAAGGAACTGTAGTCAAGACTTAACTTTGAAGACTCCTTTGATATTTGTATACAATGCAGGTGTTGTATTATCTTGCCGGTGAGCTCTCCCTCAAAGTCTTTAATCGAGTTAGTTTTGTACAATTAAAAAAACTATATCGATTCTTTTTCCTGGGCTCTAGCGTAACTTTGGGAAGATTGTCTCAGCAATAGAAATTGTACATTATTTTGTGAATATAGTACTATTACACATAATCATTATTAAATTACATTTATTATTCTCGGCAATTTAGTTTGGTGGATTTTAAGCATATTAACTTTGTGTGATGCATTTAAGACCCGGAAAAACAGGATATTATTTAGTTTTGACCCTCGTTAGGACTTTTATTGTTGGTTCAACCTTAAATATGAACTGAACCTTTTTGTGGAGAATTTTTAGCTAGACAAATTTTGTACGAATTTGTATTTTTTAAATTATTCTTATTAAGGGGGGAAAACGTTTATTCTACTTTTTTGGCCAAAAAGATTAGAAAGCTACCAATTTTGATTTCCGGGTTGCCATATTTGTAAACTACACCAAAAACTGAATAAAATAACACCTCACACGCCTTTATCGCAGAAATGGTACTATTTTTTCACCTAGCTGATAGACTCAAGCGGCAGGTCCTTCTAATTTCTAAAGGTATTTACAACCATGTGAAATAAGCTCTGGCAAGGTTACTTCCGTGTTGGATAGCCATCGCCACTTGCCTCCCCCCCCTCCCCCCTCTTGCATTACCAAAACATAATATCCTCACAAGGTCTTATTGTCAAATGACCTTAAGGTGGGATGGCAGAAAACTCGAGAGGAACAATCAATAATATAATACATATTATAACACAACGAACGTTTTATTTCTCCTAATAGCCAAGAGTACCTGTACTTTAAATAAAGACCTCTCCTAGTCTTTGCGCCTCGAAAACTCACTCTCCACCTTGTCCCACCACCTCTCCCCCATTGGTTTTGTCACTAAAGAGTTTGTTCTTTTTTTGATGATATTTAAAAGATAATATAAACTTCTTAGAAAGATTCGTTAATTGGGGGATACATAATCTTCCCCCTCATTTGGGGCTTATGAACTCCGAACTATCCGCGCGAAGTCCACACCGAAATTCCAACCAGTCTCTTTCCGAGAGTGTTTGGAGATCGTCTGAAGCACTACGCTCTCTATGGGATCTATTGGTGACTTTGTCTGTGTGTGGGATGCACGAGGGAACCGAACCACGGGCTCCTTGACTCCTACCATCAGTCATCTAACAAGATGCTGCGACACACACACACATCGGATGAACAACACTACAACCGGGAATACCGTCTTCCCTCTCGTTTAGCCCACAGGAGCATCGTGTCGTACTCGCCGACAAGGACGTACAAACATAAGGTACAAGGGAAATGGGGAATATAAAGACCCCTTCCCTTCTTCACCCCCATAACTCCGACCCATCCTCCCCTTTCCCCCGCCGGGGTGTTCGTCTCGTCGGGCAGAGAGTGTTGTGGACCTGTAACTAGAAGACTTCTTGTTGACATGTTACAGAGGCGCTGCTGCAGAGCCGGCCGCTGCCCCACATTCCGGACCTGCCCGACGGCGAATCCCCGGCCTCCGCCGCTGCCTCAGGGGCACCCGTCGGTCCGGGACCCACCCCCGGTACCCCGTTACCCCTCGAAGGGGCAAATCGTTGGACGTCTAAGGAAAACTTGCTGGCCCAGGAGGAGGACGACAAGGAGCTTTTCGTGGCTCTGTACGACTTCCATGCGGGAGGGGAGAATCAGCTCAGTCTCAGGAAAGGTACGACACAGCTCCGTCATTTAGTATTGGCCAGACTAGGAGAGTAACATACAACTCCGTCATTTTATATTGGCCGGACTAGGAGAGTTACATACAGCTCCGTCATTTTATATTGGCCGGACTAGGAGAGCTATGACACGACTTCATTATTTTATATTGGTCAGACTAGGAGAGCTATGACACAACTTTATTATTTTGTATTGGACAGACTAGGAGAGCTATGATACAGCTCCATCATTTTGTTTTGGCAGGGTGGGGAGAGTCACACAGTCTCAGGAAATGTTTGATACTGATATTAGTATTGTTCAAGTGATGAAAGGGAGAAGAATGATACATAGTGCATATCCATAGCTCAATTCTAGCATGAATTTTGTAATGTGTCTCCCTCTATCTGTATCTATTAAACATTACAGATCCATCAATCTTTTACAATAAAGAGGTTAATATGGTGGGGCAGATAACTTATAAGTCTCAAAATATTATATATTTATAAAACATTATCTTAGTATTTATTGTGTTTGACAATCCAATACCTAAGCTCAATTGCTTGCCGGATCACTGCTCCACAAATACAGCTTTAAAATTAATTTGTCATAACTTTGCGCACTTAGTTATGATAAAGTATGCAAATAATATCGATCCCCAAGCAGTTTGACTATACCCTTAATTTAATTTAAATTTGTTTGAAAATGACACCTGGATGTGAGAACTGGTCCAGATTTAAATCCCGTGTCCACATGTCATTTTTCAAATAATTTAAACTGATTAAAATGTGGTTCTTTCCATATGGAAATTGTGTAGTTACAATGATTTACAGCCTGTGTATTGATATTCATCACACCCTTCATTTAATATGTTTTGTGTATTTTATTGCAGGTGAACAGGTGCGTATCCTGAGCTACAATAAGAGCGGTGAGTGGTGCGAGGCCCACTCTGCCTCCGGTCAGGTGGGCTGGGTGCCGTCCAATTACGTGACACCGGTCAACTCCCTCGAGAAACACTCTTGGTACCATGGCCCCATCTCGCGCAATGCGGCCGAGTACCTGTTGTCATCCGGCATCAATGGCAGCTTTCTGGTGCGGGAGTCGGAGAGCAGTCCGGGCCAGCGTAGCATCTCTCTTCGCTATGAGGGACGCGTCTACCACTACCGCATCAATGAGGACACGGAGGGAAAGGTGAGGGGATTCTTAGGGACATAAACCCTTGCACATTCTCCTTTCTGTCAATTTGTTATAGAATATTTTGGTTAATTTAATAATAAAAAAATGTTCAATCTCTAATTATTTATTATGCAGTGTTTGGTCTTGTGACAGGACCATTCCTTTTGTCATTGAACTTATACCGCCAATGCACCTTGCTCTCTGCCTCCTACTTAATCTTTCAAAATGTTCTTCTTTCCTTCAAGTCATCCACTATATGAATCCTCCTCCTTCTTAATCTCCTCGTTCCCTCAACCTTTCTGTATATGACGCCGTGCAGAAGACAGTTCCTCCTAAGGATGTGTCCGATGCAATTTGCTTTGTACTGAAGAAACATCCAAAATGGTTTTTTTCTCACCCACTCTTCATAGTACTTCTTTATTTGTCACCCTACCCTGTCTGTCCACTTGATCTTCTCAAGTCTTCTCCAGCACCACATTTCAAAACTCTCCGAGTATTTCTTTTATATCTTCCTGAGTGTCCCAAGTTTCTGCTCCATACAATGCAATGTTTCAAATGTAGCATTTCATCAGTTTCTTCCTCACCTCCAAACTCAACTTGCTGGTCAGCAGTAAACTCTTGTTGAAAGCTTCATTGGCCCTCCAACAGAATTCCCAGGTACTTGAACTGCTTTATGTTTTCCAATATCTGGATTCCAATTTTGATTTTAAGTGGCTCTTAATTATTTTAAATCCCCATCTCATTTCTGACTTCTCACTGTTGATGTCCACGCCATATCTTCTGCCTATTTCCACTAACTGGTCCATTATTTTATACACCTTTTCTGTATTTTTGGCTAGCAATGCTAAATCATCCACATATTTATTTGTGTTTATGACATGGCCTCCTATCCTGAAATTACCACTTCTCTCTAGGGCTTCCTTGACCAGTCACTCTCCATACAAGTTTAACATACTGGGTGGCAAACAGCATCCATGTCTAAATCCATCATAATCATCCAGCAATTTCTACTAACTTAATAATCTTCATCTTTGCAATCTCGGGTATCTTAGTAATAATCATAAATTTTGTAACTAACTATTTTATTAATCATCATCTTTGCAAGCTCAAATATTCTATTAATCATCATCTTTGCAATCTCAACTATTTTAATACTCATGGCGAGTTGGCACTCTAGGGGTAAGGTGTCAGACTTCTGTTCTGGGGGTCCAGGGTTCATTCCTCAGTCCTGGCACAGATTTATCTGATTTCTTCACCTCTGACAAGACGTGTATTAATCACAACTTGTGAATTTGTGGAATGCCAAGCCTCCACCTTTGTTCAGAAACAGTAGTTCCTCCATTTCATCTCATAATTCCCCTACCATTACACATTAGCATAAGTGTGTACAACCTGAACAGGTAGTTAGATGTGGTGGTAATGATGATGATGATGAGATAATTATTTAATACTCAGCTCCTTTGTAAAATCTCAGCTATATTAATAATCACGTAATCATCATTTTTGCAATCTTGACTAACTTAATAATCATAATATTTGCGATCTCGGCTATTTTGATAATCATAATCTTTGCAATCTCGACTATATTAGTAGGTAATCATAATCTTAGCAAACTAAGTTATTTTATTAATCAAAATCTTTACAATCTCAGGTATCTTAATAATCATCATCTTTGTTAGATCAACTATCTCAATAATTATTATCATTTTTCACTAATGTAGAACTTTATGTTTTGGCCTACAGTTAAGTACTCTCCCAAAGTCGTTTTAGTGTCTAATCAGTCATTTCTTCCCTCTGGGTTGGTATTTTAGAAATTATTTGTTAAACCATTGGGCATTCATTCTTAAGATCTGTTGTAGTCATTTGCATTTGTAATTTGCCTCTTTTTCTAAAATATTATTATTACCTGATGTTCTTGTACTATTTCTTTATTAGTTTTATGATCCATGAATGTTCAATAATTGTCATATTTTATTGGGATTGTTAAAGTGTTGTATACTTTCAACTCTGGTGCTCTTTGTACATAATTAATTATTATGGTACAGAACATTATTTAATAAGCCTAGGAAGTATATGTCAGTGGAAATGGATTGGTTTCCACATTAAAGGGGACCTGGATGTGAATCATCGGCCCTTAATCTACATGTTATTATAGGTACACTTTTCTCGGAAATTATGCAACATAGCATGCCAAAAATGTTATCACTAAAGCTCTCTATCATTGTAAAAGTGTATTAGAACTATCCATGTATGAGTAATGGCCAAATACCCTGATTTGTGGTAAGTAAAATGTTTGGATCTCGTATAAAAAGGCTGTAAATAGAATATTTATTTTTTTGTTGAAAGGACTGACAAACCAACTTTTATTTTAAGTTTAATAGTGCAACTGATTTAAAAATTACGACTACATTTCTAAATACCTAACAAATCAAATATAGAAGGTTAAATAAATCATACATTTTTTTAGACTTTATTATTTATTTTATTTATTCTGTATTTTGTCACAATATGGCCGTTATAATATCCAGTTCAAACACATCGTTTACCATTGCTCAATGGCTTAGGATAAAGGGACTTTGTGTAAATGAACTGTAATTGTATAATCTCATTTAAATTAAATAATTCACATTTTAAAGGTCAAGTAATCAATTTCATGAAAATATATGATTCTCTTTTATTTCATGCATATATTATGAATACAAAAATGTTACAATATATTTCATGTTTTGATAGTCATTTTAATATTCTAATTAAGTACATAAAAACGTGTCTCTTGAAATTTTGGTGTACCTAGTAATAGATTATCTATAAAAAATATTTTAAAGCATTGTAGCCAGTATAATATCACAGCTGAGTATGTGTGTGTTTAGGTGTATGTGACCACAGAGAGCAAGTTCAACACCCTGGCGGAGCTTGTCCACCATCACTCCATGCACTCAGATGGGCTCATTACACAACTCCTGTACCCTGCGCCCAAACACAACAAGCCCACTGTGTTCGCTCTCAGTCCAGGTGAGCTTCAAATGATAGAAATACATTCAGGTTTTTACTGTGGTTAAAGATAGATCTGACCCAGGGCACATATCTAGAAATAAATCCATGTAAATTTATATTATGTGGTACTAGTGATCATCACACCTTCTACCCTTAAAATTATACTTTTATTCATATATTATATATATAAAAAATAGCACTACGTCTTACTACCAGTTCAAGATATAGACCTATGTAATAATTACACTAATGTATTAAAGATCAGTTAAGGTTGAATTTAGAGGAAGTGTACCTACATATGTGTAAAGGGAGAGTGGAAAACAATTTTTGGAAAAAACACCGTCATTATACCTGGTTGGTATTCAAACCCCATTCTTCCCATCATCGGTAGTCTAGTTGATTGTGAGAGTGACGTTTTAGACCATGCAGCTACCGAAGTGGGTCATATTTATAATTAAAGCTTAGGATGGAGTAAAATTCTTATTTTGTTAAACTTTAACTGAAATACATACAGTAGATTTTGGCTAATTTGATATTGGTTAGTTCAACATTTTATTCAAATTTTAGAAGCAAATATTTGGATAGTAATTCGAAACTTATACAATATCTTGTTTTTTCATGTAGGCATATGTATATATTGTGTATGTGTGATAATATGCAGCATATTTTGAGGGTATTGATTTGTTGTGTACCACCTGCCTAGACAGCCATAAAAATGGTTAGTTCAAAATGTTGATATTTCAAATTTTTCTTAGATATCGCTTGGATTTTGAATTAAAAAGGCTCTATTGTATTTAATGAACCTGCTTCTATATTAAATCTCTACAAGTGTTAGAAGATATAGGTCTGTCGAATCATCAATGTTTAGGCTGTTGGTATCTCAATGATTCAAAAAAATTCAGATTCAATATAAAAAATTATATATATATATATATATATATAATTCTTTTCAAATTTTGAATTACATATTATATATCAAATTAAAATGTATACAATGAATGTATTTAATCATGAATTTGAGTATTTATATTATAAATAAAATATACTTTCAAATTTTGAGCCTAAATTTTCTAAGAGCAACTATAATAATTCTTACTAGTTGTTTAACCTGACATAATAGGACAAACCAAATCCCAGACCATTATACTATCAATTAATGGAAAATGAATCTACACCAAACAAATTTGTCATTTAATTTCACTTTTTATTTTCACTATCAACTAAAGATTATTGTGAACAAAATATAAATTGAAGGAGGATAAGGAATCATACCCATATGGGATAGTAAACCTCTTGGCTTGTCATGTTTTCTAAGATTTTTATTCGAGATTTTTAAGTAAAATGAAGAATAAAATTCAAGAAAAGTGGATTCCCTTCTAATTGTTAGGCTGGTTCCAACATGTTGATTGATTTTTGCCATTTTGAGTCCTGTGGTGGTAAATGTGATGGAAAACCCCCTTCATTTTGAGGTACACTTTTCTGGTAGTTGTTTCATGTGGGCAACCTGCTACGATGTGGTCTGTTTGGGTACTGACACTATTGCAGAGGGTCCTAGGTTCAAATCTCAGTGAGTTTGTGTGTTGTAATACTAGGTTAATATATGTTCTCCCTTCTACCTAACTAATTCTAGGCAGCTTTTTATTTCATGATTCACAACTTTAATCCAAAGTATTATCATTTTTTTTTTCTCATTTATTTAAGGTATTCAATGTGCATTTTCTGAACCAACCGATTATATCAGCACATAAGAATTTCTATGAGCAAGAGTGAAAGGGCCTACTAATTTTTCCGAGATAGGTATTTCAAATACCCTCTAGAGTTCTTTTACTTGCCACAATCAACATGCAATGTTACTGTATTTCCCCTCTGAAGAAAGCTTTGATGTGGATTTTTATGGCTCAAGAAAAATCTATCAGTCGACCCTGGCTGGGCTTGAAACCATGCTTTCCAAAGTAAAACCACAGTATTTCATAGGTTGTGTAATTGTCATAAAACATTTCTAGGGCATGCAAGGGCCATTGTAATGGACACCATAAAAATATTAGCTATACAGAGAGGCTTTATGCATTGCTAGTGATCAAATTTTAATAAGATCTATTCATTTTTATAGTATTAATTTATCTTCAATTTATGTTTCAAACTTTTATATCTTCTGTCTATATTTTTACCAATATCTAATACATACCTAATTTTAATTTCAAATAGTTCAGCTATAGGTTTGGGAAGTGCCATGTGTCCGTTTGGCCTCACTATTGAGCTCAGTAGAAAGGTAATGTGAAGTTTAGACTTGAACCCTAATTAGGGGAGAGGTCAGAAAATATTGGGAGCATCATGTAAAGTTGGGATGGTTAAAATGGGTCACTAGCTTATTAATCGTTAAGTGAAGCATTAACTAACTAAAATTCTGTTGAAAAATGAAGAAAGCTTTATACGATTTCTCATTTTAACAGGGCTTTTAAAATGCTGATATTAAAAAAAATCCTTCTCCTCTCACTATTCTATGATTGCCAAAAACTACTAATCGCTTTTAACAAAAGTTTATAGAGAATAAAGTTAAGTATATAAGGTTTTACTTTCTTACCAAATAATGCCCTTAAGGACTTTGCCTACCTGTAATGTAATAATGGCAAATAAAGATAGAATTCTCCATATTTACATTTTATTCAGCGGGCTTTAAAGACAACAACATTGAAACATAAACCATAGATTCTTAAATAATTTAAAAATACATTCTTATAATGTCTCAACATTATTTTGTTGATCTTGTAATAATGGTTTATTTTATAAACATGGTTTTTCTTTTAAACTGTTTACAACTCAACAATTTTTGGGTTATTCATGAAAATGTCCTGTCGATATATTATGATATCTTCCTTCCAGGATGTTGATTAATTAAGTTTGTGGAAGTATATGTCGATCTATAATAGGAACCAAGAAACAATCTATTTTTAACTAAAAATCAATGTTGTCCAGACATAAATAGTAGAGTGAGTGTGTGTACTCGTCAGCAGAAGAGGGGAGTGTTATAAGCAGATAAATAAGAGGCCCTGCAAGGTAAACTCATCATTTTCTTCCCTCTTTTTCTATTTATTACATTTGCGTTACAGTCTTGCCCTCAGGACAGAAAGTAAGGATAAATAAATAAATTTGTCTTTAAGTATGATAGTGCTTAGAGAGGTTAGTTGCATCAAGCTAAACTGCAACCCACAAAATAGCTTCAGATTCACCCAAGTAGGCAACGTCATTTAACAAGGTGAAAGGTGTTAAGGGTTTCCTACCAGGTGCATGGGGGTAAAGGTGCCAAGCCCTCCAGGTTTATCTGAGTGGTGTGGTGTAATGTTTGCCAGAGCCAGACGAATGGGAGATGGACCGCACGGACATTGTGATGAGGCACAAACTTGGAGGAGGGCAGTACGGGGATGTGTACGAGGCTGTCTGGAAGAGGTACAACATGACGGTTGCCGTCAAAACGCTCAAGGTGAGAGCCGCAATAAACACTGCTCACTGAGACTGGATTCATACTCTAGAACTACCAGCTAGATAGTTGTACTCTCATTTGAGTTTCAATGATGAAAATTCTCACTAAAACTCAATTATAGAAGTAGAAAAAAACTTCGGCCTATGCATATTATTACTAAATATATTTCAATTATTCATAAGCACATTAAAAAAAATTATTTTATTATTTTAAAATAATAAACAAAAAATTGATTTTTTTTAGCATACATTTTTTAATATCATACACCCTTATTTTACCCTGATAGGTACTGTCTAATTTTCATAAGAAGAATATGTCTGAAATCTAGAAAAGCTAATAGATCTAATTTCAAATATTCATATGTCAAGTCATATAATATACTGTTGTAATTTTTGAAATATATGATCATTGCCAATAAAATAACACTTCATCATCATCATCATGTAAAGTTTCCAGCCACTGGCCTGGTCTGTCTCGAACATAAGCCTCTCCATTTACTCCTGCCCTCACAACCCTTTTCTTCCTCTACACCAGCACGATCTACTCCACTTTTTTCCACGCTTCTATGCACTCTCTTCAACCACCTGTTCCTGAGTCTTCCTTTTTGCCTTCTGCCCATCACCTTCTTGGAATCCTCTCATCCTCCATCTTCTTCACGTGTACATACAACTTCATTTTCGCCTTCTCTATTCTATCCTGCAGGGGTTCCTCCTTCAGTCTTTCTCTCACCCTTTCATTTCTCATCCTGTTCATCCTTGTCACTCCTAGTCTAATCCTCAGAAATTTCATCTTGCATACTGCGATATAGGAACATAATAATTTTTAGGAGTATCCTCAATACCAGTTTTTTTTCTTAGCACTTTGTCTCATTACCCATTCACAGTGTATGCATATGTACTATATACACTTACGGGTCCGGGATGAATGATGTTGAACATAGAGGAAATGTACCTGCATTTGTGTGAGGGGAGATTAGAAAATCACTAAAGAAAGTCACCCCAGTTACGCCAGACCAGGATCCGAACTTTGATCTCCCCATCATAGACAGTCCACATTATTGCTAGAGTGACACCTTAAACCAGTGTTCTGCAAACCTTTTAAGTTAACAGTATACTTAACAAGCCTTAATTTTTGTGGCACACTGTTTTGTTTTGGGTATGCACCACGGCAGAAGAAATTTGACCATGCACCCAGTCCAACGACTTTACTATAAATAAGAATTATGAAATTATATTAACTTATTCATGAAATAATTTCAAATTCAAGATTAATTGTTATAGTTATTTTTCTGTTCCTGCTTCTTTAACATTTGGAAACTTTGTGTGCAAACTTTTGATTGTCAGATGTATTTAAATTATTAGTAAGTGCAAGTAAAAAATAAATTGGTATCACGCACAACTGCTGCTTGTACCAACTTTTTTCATGATAATATTGAACAGTGATGTGTAGTACTCAGGGCTGTAGACGCACGGTAAACTTAATTCATCATCATGGCACACCGTTTGCTGAACACTGCCTTAGACTGTTGGAATACTGAAGTGGGTACTTGTTTTATTAATGATTGAATCTAATAGCTATGAGTCAGAATAATTGAATATAGAGAACACCTCAAATAGCCTGAAGAGTTGAGAAAAACCATAGTAAACACCACCCTCAATAAACAAGGCCACTGTCAGGTCACGGCAATCAAGTGCAACACAATCTCCGCACCTTATACCATTTGACCACCAGTGCAGGATTAGCAACATTGTTGAAATGTGATCACTATTTCCTCTTCTAATGTCATAAGCCCTGTGGTTTGTCTTCCTATTTGTCCCTATCAATCTTATTTAATTGCTTTCACGCGCACTGTATTTTCAATTTCGTCAAGTTTGTTTCATAATGTGTTCTTAAGGGAGTAATGCTAATCTGTCTATTCACTGTTTCAGGAGGACACAATGGCACTGAAAGATTTTTTGGAAGAAGCAGCCATCATGAAAACAATGAAACATCCCAACCTGGTCCAATTACTAGGTACATTCTTCATTTTACTTGAGATCAATTATTTTACCCAAATTCCTAGTTTTTCCATAGTATTTTATCACCTGTCCAGGCTATCACAATAATAGTTGAGGGATGAGAAAGGTAAAATTTTTAAGTAAATGTACCTGTGTTTGTAAATTTCACCCTCAGTACATCTTGCCAAGATTTAAACCCATAATTACAAGTGACCAGACCAGAAGAGCTTGATGCTCAGTCCACTTGGCCACCACTGTGGGTCTCATAAAGTTTTTTTTTGTTTATTTGAGGTATTTAAAGTGCACTTTCTAAACTAAATGATCACACAAGAATTTCTATGTGCAATTGTAAAAGAACTTTCTAATTTTGCCGAAAAGGTATTTTTACATACCTTCCAGGGTTCTTTTACATATCACAATTGACATGGGGTCGGCGGCTTTACTTCCCCTTTGAAGAAAGTTGTGCTACAAATTTTTATTGCTGAAGAGAATTTGTCGACCCCGGCTGGGTTTGTACCCATTAACATCGGGTCCTGAGGCGAGCACTTTACCCCAATACCCCTGAGCTTGACCCCATAAAGATAAATTTTAGTATATTAAATAGGAAAAGCTTGAAATGATATTGATAAATATATGACAATACAGCTAAGAGTTGAATTTTTACTGGAATGGCTTTATCTAAAGGATAGAAATGCTTTTTTTTAAATCTTTGTGTCTTACTACTTGCTCAGATTATACACAATAGATAATTATTCTAATGGGATAGTGATTAGGAAGGAAGCATTTTAGAGGTTTTATACAAGCATTTGCATGAAAGGAAAGTGTGAAACTATCTAAGAAAAACCCCCTTCAGTAGAGCCAAAATAGGATTTGAACTCCTATCTCTTTTTCATAACAGGCTAGTCTAATATGAAAGTGTTGCTTAGACAATTCAGCCACTAAATTGGTCCTGGAAAAGTTAATAGATCTACTTTCACATATTCATACTTACAAGACCGTGTTGTTTGTATCTGTCACTTTTTATAGATATCAGTACATATAAAATAACACCAATAAAATATAAATATATATTTATCACTTTTTTTGGTCTCAAAAAACAAGTTTGTATTTTATTTAAGGCCCTTCATAATAAAACCAGGGTGTAGTAAATATTTATGTTCCTCAATGTGTAATCAGGAAGAGTATGTCTTTTGACAGGGGTATGCACGCGAGAGCCGCCTTTTTACATCATCACGGAATTCATGAGCCAGGGCAACTTACTGGACTATCTACGCAATGGCAGCAAGGATCAGATCAACGCTGTGGTACTCATGTACATCGCTACTCAGATCGCTAGCGGCATGAGCTACCTGGAGAGTCGCAGCTTCATCCACAGGTACTACTACTTACACATGCTTTGTTTCACAATACATTTGAACTGACATTTATTATCAATGACTGACGTTTGCAGATATTAATTTAAATAGATTTTATAAAAATAATGCCTGGACATGAGATTCAAACCAATTTTATGCGTATGTACACTTGGACGATGTATTGCTAACTCCTTATCTCGGAGGGTGTCTCGATGCTGGGGCTCCCAAACATTTTAGATCGAAGGATACCTTGAATCAGAAAAAATACATGTTGGAGCTCTCATAAAAATGTTGACACTAAAATAATGAACATTCAATAGCGACAGTTACAAGTATAAAACAAATTAAAAACTTCATAAGGTCTGGGTGCGCCTTTGGCAAATATCCTTCATTCACACTTAAAAAATTTGGCAATCCTAGTTATTGAAGCTATTTTAAAGCATGATAAATAAATAAATAATATAAAAACAAAATAAATCACATGATAAATTTGCCCTACAAAGCCTGAGATTGCTATGGATGATCCTAAGAGTTTCGCGAAGCATGGGTTTGAAAAATGCTGTCTCATTACAGTGGTACTCAACCTGAGGTACCCAAAGACATTTGGGAAATGGGGACTGGGCATGGGGGGAGTATGTAAAATGTAATGTATCTATATACAATACAGTTATCTTTATTTTGGATGTAGTTTGTAGTTTATTTGATATATTTTCACTGTATATTAGAGAATATGTTTAAGCTGGCTTATGCACCTATGCGGGCTCAAACTTGAAGAGAAATTATATCTGGGGTACTCAACCAAATAAATGGTACAACACAATCACACAAACTTTCTCATGATTTATATTATAGCTTCAAAGAAAATTTTCAAAAATGCGTTTTTAGTAAACTATTCTTAAATAAAAACAAACACATCATCTTGTTAATCACAATAATCACTCTTTATATATACATTTTAAACCAACTTGTTAAAAATATATTTAACAAAACTCAAAATTTTCAAAAATAGATTATTTGTAAACTCCCGTAAAATTAGTAGTAGAATTCAATTTTTGGTAAAGTTGACAAATTGTGTTAATTTAGCATGAAAAAACATGGATATATATATGATGTAATACAATAATAATATAGGCATTATACTTTAAATTATGAAAGAAAAAGTTTTTGATAGTAATAATTACAAGTTATAATATCTTATGATGACATATATAATACAATCATTAAAGTTTTAACAAACATCTAAAGAAAATTAAACATATTAATATATTAAAAATTGTTGACTTTTTGAGTCAAATTACATTAAAACAGTGATATGAAAAGATGATGTAAACATGCATATATTAATTGTCTTGTATTGAATTGGGAATTAAACAGAAATATTTATAAAATAAAGATTTTTATAAAGAAATGAAAAAAGTTATGTAAAAATTGAATTCTTTCCTTAACTGTAGTCCCCTGTTCTTTGTATATTTCTGCAATCCCTGCAACGGGTTGAGCTTCTACATGTTTAGATGCAGCACCGGCATCATCATCAGGTCACAGTTAAAAGATGTGTGGTTGAGTGCTCCAAGTTGTTTGAGAGACACTAAAAGACTAGGGGAGTAGGCTTATCCTCCTCCACAATGTTTCTCTCTTTTTNTTTTTTTTTTTTCAAAATATAATTTCAAGTTTTATACAATATAGCTGTAATCTTGTTCTGAAATGTATGTAACACAAGTAAAAATATTGGCACCTGGGATTAGACTAATGTACTCTAGAGTGTCATCATGCACCCCACCCACTTATTAAATTGCATCTGCACAAAGGGTCTCCCAGAGGTGTTAGCCAGTGAATAAAGTGCAAACATTTTTCACACCGGTTAAGGTCAAATTTAAATTCAATACTAGACACATACATATTATTCTAATACTACTACTTTTAGCACAACACAATAATCCTATTGGTCTTAAATGATTATTTTTTCTCTTGTGTCATCCTAAAATGCCTTTGGCTTTACAATAATATGCTAGGTGTTTCTGTTATTTCTCAATCAATGTTTCCAATAATTCTACTATTGTGAAAAAAAAACAATTAATTTTGGTTCTAAGCAAATAATTTAAACACTTAATATTGAAAGTGGTTTTTCAAAATCAATTTATGGTAAAGTGTGGGAATGGTGTGATTCTGAAGATACTTTTTTTTCCCTTCTACAACTTGAGTAGTACTGCACACAAAAGCCTACATTATTAGATGAGACATGAAGATGTTCACACATTAATTATTGTTTATTTGTGTATTAGGGACTTGGCGGCTCGCAACTGTCTGGTTGGGGAAAATCACCTGGTAAAGGTGGCAGACTTTGGGCTGGCACGGCTCATGAGGGACGATACGTACACAGCCCACGCCGGCGCCAAGTTTCCTATCAAGTGGACAGCGCCAGAAGGACTAGCATACAACAAGTTCTCGACCAAGGTACAAATGAGGATATAACTGGTCCCACAAAGATATATTTACTAGCGTTGGGTTAAGTAAGACTATTCAAATAAGTCTTGGAACTAATGGGAATAAATTAAACAGTAACATGAGCTAAAAAAAAAATCACCTACTGACAGTGATTTAAGCTATTTCAAGAATTTTATTGTGGGCTTATACCACTTCCTGGTAAACAATATATTTAATTGCTACTCTAGTTGAGTAAGGATGTCCTGAACGGTCTAAGGAGTCACTCTCATGTTAGACTGGCCCGCTAGTGCAGAGGATATCAAGGTTCAAATCTTTGTTGGTTCTACTGAGGGTGGTTTTTCTTAAATGGTGTCCCACTCTCATTCCACGCAAATGCGGTTAAGTTTCCTATAAACTGCTTCCTTCCTCATCTGTACCCCAGTAATCATTATCATATATGTGTATAATATGAACAGGTAGTAAGACATAATGATACAAAAAAGTAAGAATGAGGCAATTAGAATTTGAAAGCAAATACACTTTCATTTGCATGGAGAAAGATATAAAACCAATTAGCAAAAATCACCCTCACTACACCTGAGGGGAATTTAAACCTTGATCTATCCATCACCTTGCACCAGACTAAAGGAGCTTGATATTTAGACCACATTCTCACATTGGTGAGGGCTATGGCATAATTTTATTTTAACTAGGCATACTACTAAATTATTATCTTACATACATTTTATATAATTGTATGTTTGTGATACATAAATCAAGAGTTGGCTTGAAATCACTATTTTATGAATCCGAATCTTGAAAAAACTTATAGAGGAAGTATAAATATAATATAATAATAGAAAATACAAATCATAACTAAATATCAACATTATTACTTATGACCCATCCATTATAACATTCATACACTCAGTTGAGTATTAGATTACTGGTCTGAGACCTGGTTGTTAGCCTCATCTTATAAAATAATTGGTTCTGAACCACCAAAAACCGATAATAAACTTCTAAAACAAACTTCACTTGAAGGATTGAAGACTTTTTTTTTATTTAATTTTTATTTCTTAATTCGTGATTTTTTCAAATCTTTGAATCTCAAATATCCTTAAGGATTTGGAGATTGCATCTCTAATAAAGATGAATAATTTAAAATAGAATATTGATCCTTATTAAATTATTGTGTATAGCAAGTGTTATTTTTTTCTATGAAATGTTGGCACTATTTTTTCCCCCCCTCTTCCAGTCTGATGTGTGGGCGTTTGGTATCCTTCTGTGGGAAATTGCAACATATGGAATGTCTCCTTATCCTGGGGTTGATCTCACGGATGTCTACCATATGTTGGAAAAGGGATACAGGTATGTGCTAGCAACTAAGGTTAAATTATATAGTGCTATAACAAGCTCCTGGATGTAATCCATATAATGGTTTGTGAATACATACTCGAGAATTTGAGTTTATTTTATTAGTTGATTGAACATTTTAATTACTCAGGATTTTCGATTTTATTGTGAAAATTTAATTTTAAGAAAGATGGAAAGAAAAAAAAAGAGGACATATTTAAGAGTAACAGCTGTAACTTGCAGTGTTGAAAGATAACAGGTTGCCATATGGATACATAATCGAAAATAATAAAATATACTATGAATAAAAAATATAGAGGTGTACAAACTTGAAAACTTTGACTTTGCTTTGAATATACATTCACTTTAGTTCGAGAGAAAAATTCCAGATTGAACAATTATGAAACTTCGTCAAAAAAAATATTTAAAGTTAAAAACACATTATTTATTTATGTTTATTTAAAAAAAATTAATTGTACTACATTTTGTGTTGTAACTTAATCTATCATTTTAAGATGAAATATATTAATTCTTTTTGGAATAGGCCCTATAGCATTTTGCAAATAATATTTAGTACCTAAATTTACATAGTTATGCTAACTATAATATTTTTATCCAACATTAAACATTTTTTTAATATCTAAACTCTAATTCAGCTTCAGGAATATCTTATATTATTCGTTTTGACTTTTGATTCAAATTGAAAAAAATGAACTACACTCCTAAAAAATAAATACATATAACAAAGTAAGTATTTAAACCAGGTTCTGGTTTGGATTTGTTTACCCACTGATGAGCAAGTTCTCATTGTCTGGGCTGATGGTTGTTACAGTTATTAAGTGATTATTTGTTTTTATGTTTAAAAAAATGTGTTGAAAATTTGAATTACAAATAACTTAAATGAGAATGTAAACTTCCCAATACATCTACTTGTAGTGTTGAACCTTGTTCTCACAAGTCATATTCCTGCATACTAACAATAGGACCAACTTATCTTGTAACATTCTTATGATAATATAATTGTGTCCCATCTGTTTTAAGGATGGAGTGTCCACCAGGCTGCCCCCCCAAGATATATGAGCTGATGCGTCAATGTTGGCAGTGGGTCCCTGGGGAACGCCCCAGTTTCCAGGAGATCCACCATTCCCTGGAGAACATGTTTCAGGAGTCTAGCATCACAGAAGGTAGGTCTTGTTGGCGTGTTTACTAATACTACTACTTCTGGTTCTCTCAGTATCACCTTCACAATAATATAAGCTCTTAACTTACCATATTCACCCGAGAATGAGCAGCCCCTTAAAAATACAACCACTTTGACAGAAAAATATACAGGGAAGATGGATAGAAACATTTAAAAGGAAAAAGCACAATATGGCTTTTACAATGAAATGAAGAACACATTTAACACTTTACATTGCTGCCATTGATTTCCTCTTTTAGGAAATTGCGTTGACCATTTCACCCTTCCTCCTGATGAGTTTCGATAGATTGAAACCTAAGTTGGGGTGATTGGGCTGTAATGATTGATTTTATTCAAACGGCAGCCATTACCTCTTTGTCCAATGACAGCAATGCAATGTGTGAATTATGTTCTTAATTTCAATGTAAAAGCCATATTGTGTTCGTTCCTTTTTATGTTTCTATCCACCTATCCTGTACTTTCTTCCAAATATAATACAATTACCTCATAAGGCACAAATAGGTTTTCCTTTTAAGAAATTTGACATAAAAATAAATTATTAATGTATGAAAATGAATCATCATCATCATCATCGTGATCAGTTTCCAGTCACTGTATCCCTCTCCCAACTTTTTCTCTCCACCACCTCTTCTCCTCTTTCCTCCACACTTCTACACACTTTCTTCAGTCTGTACCTTAGCTATACTCTTTGGCCTCCCGCCCCCCACTTCAATATCCAACATCATCTTTGATATCGTATTATCAAGATTTTAAAATTCATATTGTAATTTGCCAGGTTTTTTTTCCTATATGATTGGCCACATCTAAGATTTCATACTTAGTTCATCAAAGGTAAATTTGTTAAATATTATTTAAGGGTGCAACTAACTATAGGCCACATTAAGGTCTCATAAAAACTTACTTACATTCATTACTGTGGCGTGTGTCAGTTTTTTATTCAAGCCATATATTTCTCACTATCGGCTGGCAAGGCCTGTTGTTGCTTCATATGCCTTGTAATTTAACTTTTAACTAGGACAGGCACAATAGCCAGTCGCAGGCCATTAATTCAATACTGTGAAAGGGTAAACCCACATTTCACTAATGATAGATTTTTTGGCCATGCCGGGAATCGAACTCGGGACGCTTAACTTAGTAGACATTCGCTACCAACTGAGCTAAGGTGTCAGAATTTTATCGGTATTGATAATATCCATAAAAAAAAGTGACAGATGCAGCTTGCCTGACTTGATGTATGAAAATATTAAAGTAGATCTCATATTTTTTAGCTATCAGATAAGGCTATTCATATTTAAATTTAACTGTATTTTCACTATCTTTGAGTTAAGTTTTCTTGGTAATAAATGTTTATGGTAAATTGTTTAGGGGATTTGGTGAACTTAATTAAGTTATTAACTATTTAGTATTATTACCTATGCAGTGTTCTCTAATTGGCATAATATATTTTATAGCTTATTTTCTATAAAAATTAAACTACAACTCTTTAGATACAGTTCTTTGATTAAGTTTTATGTTATTTTTATCTTGATTGTCAGGGAATGATAACAAAGTTTGGGTGTTGTGTATGACAGAGGTGGAGAAACAGCTCCAGGGAAGCGGAACTCCTCAATTGTCCTATAAGAAACCTCACGCAGGCAGTACGGGCAACATCCATGGCTTGGTAGTGATGTCAGAGCAGGCAGCGGCAGCAGGTCTTGTGTCAGGTTGTTACTTTTATACTATTATTAACAATGTCACACTCGATTCCTTACTACCCTAGATTTTTACTGAAAGTTATGTGTGAATATTTGAAATTTTGACTTGGCTTTGGTACAAATATCAGCTTCGACTTAGCTTATAAAAAAAAATCCATCTTTAACAATTACAAAGCTTTGCCAATAAAAATATTGATGACTAAAATACTCAATTTATGGTCAATTATTGCCATTCTGAAATACTATTTACATTACAAATCAATGAAATTATTATTAATATAATAAAGTAGGAGACCTGGTGGTCTAGGGGTAAGGTGTCAGACTTCTGAGCTGGCGGCCGGGGTTCAATCCTCTGTCCCGGCACAGATTTATCTGTTTACCAAACCCTTCCTTCACTTATGGCAATACATCTTGTGAATGTGGGGAATGCCAGGCCTCCACCGTGGTTCGGATTCCACATTAAACTGTAGGTCCTTCATTTCATCTCACAATCACCCTACCATCACACATTAGCGTAAGTGCGTATAACCCGAACGGGTAGTAAGACGCGGTGCTAATAATAATAATTAATATAGTAAAGATCTAAAGCAGGATCCGGCATCCAGTTGATCTCGCAGCAATTTTCAGCCGATTGGATATGAAATCTAGGCCCTACATCGTCACTCATTTTAAGTCGATCTTTGAGTCTTCCAAACTCACAAATATACAAATTACTTTCAAATAAGATTCTTACATTACCAAAATAACCTTGATCGATTCTAATTGGAAATGTTATAAGAAAATTAAATAGCCTAATATGAAAATATACATTTTATTCATTCCAATTTATTTATTTATTTTTTAGAATAGGGGAGACATTATTACCTGAGGAAGGTTGATTTTAGGGTATAGATTTAAGATGTTTTGACAGAAAAAAATCGGAGTGTGGAAACTTCGAGTGATCGTGGGACTTTTGATAAGTTTTTAAGTCAATTGAGGCCCAAAATAGGTTTCTGACCCCTAGCCTGAAGTAATTCAATTGTAAATTGTGATAACTTGATTTATCAGAATAAAATGAAACATTTGTGTAATAAAACATTTTTCAAGTAATTTTGATATATAAAGTTGTATACAATTTTTTCAAGTACTAAACCACTACTACCTAAAAATATATATTCAAACCTCGATTCAGTTTGAAGAATATCCCATTAGAGTTCACTTCAAATTTAGAAATTAGACCTCGCACACCCCTACTTTCTGATATTGAAAGAATCACAATTTTTTTATAGTACCTCGATTACTAGCTCTCATATCCCAGTAAATAATAATACCAACAATAATACAACAAAAAACAACACTAACGAAAAGTCTGAACTACATCAATCTGTAGGTCAGTTTTTGCTGTAAGATTATCCAGTACCATAATGTACCATAGCCCAAATGTACTAATTCAGCATCCTTTTCATGGAGGCTCTTTCCATGACCCTTTAAGGTAAGGTGATTATGAATTAACCAAACCCTGGTACCAGCCGGGAATCAAACCTGGGACATCTAGGTCAGCAACCAGGGGCTGTGTCCACTATACTTCAAGGCTGGTTGTCCTAAGTAAATGAAAGTTTTGTCTTTTAAATGACACAACAATATTCATGATTGGGTAATTTTTCATCGAGGCCATTATTAGTTATTTTGTTATTTCATTTTAGTACTGAGAACTATAAAATATCCTTAACATGACCTGTGTGTTCTGGTGATCTTGCACAGATCAAGATTTAGACTTATGTTTTAAGAATTTTTTTATTATCTATACTTATTAGGTTGTTTTCAACCACATTACAGAACAGTATGAAAAATAAGGGCTACGAGTGAGTTTGTCCCTATCTAGGTCTAACCTAACTCTCCTGTCAAGTTAGCTTCCTTCATTATTATTTGTAGACATGTTTTTATGACTTTTTTCTCACCATATTAAATGGCTTTCAAAATACTTTTAAAGTTCATTGTAACATTTTTTAAGTGTATTATACACACAAAATATAAAACCACATGGAATCTTAACTAACCATTGATCTTTTATTTGCTAATAGTGGTAATTTATTTTAATTCTAGTCATAATGAAAAATATCTCAACGAAACACATTTTTGTTTCCTAACAGGCTTTATTGTTATTTGCTTCTTTTTTTTTACTGAAATTGCTAGAAAAAATAGTATCAACTGCACTATTACAATTGTATTTTAATCATGCTAAACTAATCAAAGTTTTCAGTCCAGAAAATATATTTCCCTAAACCGAAGACCACTTGTAAACAAGAAGTAAAAATATTGTTTGAAATGGCTAGTAATATGGCATTCATATTGTGACAAAAGACTTATTATTTCATATGTTTCTATACATCTTTCCTATATCTTCATTAAAATATAATAAATTTAAGAATAGGTAATTTGGCAGTAATTTTTCTAACCATACCACTTAAGTTTGAGAGGATTTATTAAACCATTTTTGGCCAAATTAAATATTTCATCTATCAGCTTCGAGTACTGAAATACAAATTTTTATTTAGTGAAATCCATGATTTTATTTATTACAAATCAGGGTCTTTATATATAAATAAATTTAAAAAATCTATGTGAGCCTGGACACATTAAAAAATAATTGAAATTATAAATACTTAGGAATCAAAAAGTTGCTTGTAAAATTGTAAGAATTAGAACCGAGATACACAGGAATAATGATATCTCTAGATATTACATTGAAGGGGGGATGGGAAAAAAGAATAGGAACACACACACACAGTAAGACTTTTCACAGTGAAACAGGAACACAGTTTACGCTTTACACTTTTGTCACTGGACTATCTGATGTTGCAGATGGAGCTATGAGCAAGATGAGCACATTCATGAGTGGTCCTTCGATCACCAGTAAGAGTAGTCTGGTTCAAATGCGACGTCCCACCAACAGAAAGGGCAAACAAGCTCCTGTTCCACCAAAACGCACCAGGTATGGACCTATACCTTACACCTGTGTCTTCCCTGAAGATTGTGTTGTAGCCGTTCCTTTGCCAAGACACAACAGGTAGATTATATTAAAGTGCCCATTATCAATTTTATTTATCTATACACCTAGTGCTGTAGTTGGTTCAAAACGCACAGGAACAACGTTCTTTGAATATGAAAATTTGGCAAAGAAAATCAGCTTGGTTTGTAAATTCATAATTGAAAATCGATTTGAACGTTGCCATGCCATTTTTAGTAATATAAAGTGATCATATTAATGCTGGCACTTTGTGATATAGTGCATTTGGTTTTCAACTGCTGTACTTCCTAATTACAAAATTGTATCTGTTGCTGAGCTGGCAATAATACTTAATATAAATACATGTGTTTAACCTCTAGGGAGGCTATGTTTGTTATGTTTGAAATTTTAGCTATAATTTAGTACCTTTATATATTTTTGATATCTTTCCCCAACTACAGCATTGAATTTACATAATTTTTATTCCTAATTAAAATACATTATTATTATTTATTTGTTAAAGTTTCAACACTTTTTTTTTACTTTATAGTTAGATATTTAATGTGCAAAGTCTAAAAATGATTTTAATTTCAACCTTAATGGTTTGTTTGATTCTTACATATTACGATACTCTGAGGGTTAAAAAAATGCAAACTATTTGTAAAACGTATTTAAATTGTCATTCAGCAAACTCATCATTGACTGTTTCCAGCCTGTGGCCGGGTCACATTAGTAAAATGCCTTCATCTTTCTCTTTCCTTCCACCACTCTTCCTTCTTTATTTTCTTCTATTCTTCTTCTCCTCTCACTCACATGCTTACGGTTCTCAGCTCCTCCCATCTTTTTATTGAGATCCCTTGCGGTCCTTTCTCCTAAATACTTCATCTCCATTATTCTCCTTGGGATAATTTTCTTTTCCATCCTCATTACACGTCCATACCATCTCAGGGTTCCTACGCTCTGGAAAGTCAGGGAAAGTCAGGGAAAAAAATAATAGTCAGGGAAAGTCAGGGAAGCTTTAAAAAGGTCAGGGAAAGTCAGGGAAATGACAATTCATGTCTTCATGTCACACTTAGAAAAAACAAAGAAAATATTTTTTCTATTTACTGCGTCATAAGCCACTGCCCCAATGAAGAAAGCTGAGGGGCACTTACCATGCTCAAACTTGCCCTAACACAAGTTTTGGTAGCATTTTATTTCAGAATGTGAACGCAGAGGTCTCCTAGCCTGCACATGACAATTCTTTTAACTTTAGTGATCACTTGTTTTTGTTCTTGTTCAAGGTTTGTCATCGTTATAGTTTGATACAGTGCACCAGGACTGATTAGACTACACCAGCAATGTCTAACAAAAAAACCGTTTTTAACCAGCTCTGGCTAAGCCCAGACCATTTTCCTGAATTCTCATACTGGATAAGTGGTGTTGAAAGTAATAAGCTGCAGGCATTTTGTAAAGTGTGCAAAAAAATTATAAACTTAAGTAATATGGGAAAGCAAGCATTAGCTTCCCATGCAAAAGGACCAACTCATATCAAAACTCTTGAAACTTTGACAAATCAACGCTCTCTGTTGACTTTTTTTTCAAAAAAGTCAAGTGATTCAGGTTCATCGAGCTCCCCAGTTTCAAGAGAATCTCTGGCACACAAAGACATTCTACCTAGTGATGATTCTGCTGGTTGCTCGAAGAGTTTTTCTGTTTCATCGAAAATCGTAACGTCGCAGAAGGAAGCTGTTGCTAAAAGTGAAATTAGTGTAGTGCCTCAAAGAAACCATAACACTTTTGTTATAAAAGATGATATAACTAAGGCGGAAGTCATTTGGGCTATGCAAGTTGTTGACAAAAAAATGTCTTTCAATTCGTGCAATAATTTAAGTACAATTTTTCAATTGATGTTTCCCGAGTGTTCCATTGCCAATGCCTTTACCCTTGGTGGAGACAAGGCTGCATACTTCATTGTGCATGGCTTGGCTCCATTCTTTCATAATAATTTACTGGACCGCCTAAAATCATGTAACAACTTTGTAATTTGTTTTGATGAGGCATTGAATAAAGTTATTCAAAGAGGACAGATGGACATTGTAATTAGATTCTGGGACAAGGAAAATCATAAAGTCATCAGTCGTTACTTAAACAGTGTGTTTTTCGATAGGAGCACTGCTGAAGAATTACTGAAGCATTTTCTGGATGGTATTTCTCCTCTTCCACTCTCTAAGTTGATACAAGTGTCAATGGATGGCCCAAATGTCAATTTAAAGTTTATAACACTTCTTCAGGAACACCTCAAATCTGTAACAGACAATGAAGTATGTAGTTTGCTAAATCTGGGAACATGTGGGCTTCATGTTGTTCATGGTTCCTTGAGAACAGGAGTAGAGTCTGTTGATTGGGATATAAGTAGCTTATTACGTCACATGTACTACCTGTTCACTGACTCTCCAGCTCGTCGAGCATTGTTCACCCAGTTGACAGGGTGTACAACTTTTCCATTGAAGTTCTGTGGTGTGCGTTGGTTAGAGAATGCGAAGTGCTTTCAAAGGGCATTACAAATTTGGGACCATGTTATTAAGTTTCTCAAAGAAGCAAAACTTCCTAAAACAAAACCTGTAGAGACACTGAAAAGAGCAGCCTGTGATCCATTCCTAAAGTGTAAACTAGCGTTCTGCAAGACAATTGCAGATGAATGTCAGCCTTTCCTGCAACGGTTCCAGACATCAAAACCAATGACTCCATATCTTTTTGAAGCTGTAGAGAAACTTCTAAGATACCTTATGAATCGTTGTGTGAAACCTGATCTTATGAAGTGCACGGGTCCAAAGTTACTGTCTATTGACACAAAAAAATCAGAAAATTTGATCCTTAGCAAAAATATTGATATAGGATTTGCAACAAAACGTTTGTTAGGAGAAACTGCGATCACAGTAACAGAAAGACAAAAATTAGAATTTATACATGAGTGCCGCAGTATGTTAACCACCATGATTGCAAAACTACAAGAAAAAAGTCCCTTAAAACAGAAAGCTGTGAGAGGTTTGTCTTCATTGGATCCTTGTGTTATTCAACATTCACCTCAACTGGCCCAGAAGAGATTTTCTTTTCTTTTGGAGGAACTCAACCATGCCAACATCATAAATGATGTTCTGGCTGAAAATGCCAAGAAAGAATACTTGCATTTTTGCAACCTCAAAAAATCTGAGCTTCAAGAAATATTTCGTCCTTGTGATCAGTTTAGTGATGAAGTAGGACTTGACACTATTTATGGTAGCTTTCTAATAGGAGAAGCAAACTACAAACATCTTTGGGAAGTAATAAAGATTTGCCTTGTCTTGTCGCATGGGAATGCAACTGTTGAAGGTGGTTTTTCAGTCAATAAATCTTTACTGGTTGAAAACATGCATGAAAAGACAGTCATTGCACAGCGTCACATTCATGATGAGATACAAGAAGCAGGAGGGATTAAAAATATACACATTAGCAAAAAGATGTTGGATTACGTGAGAGGTGCTCGGAAACGCTATCATGAATACTTAGAGATGAAGAAGCAAGAAAAAAGTGAAAAAGACAAGAAGAAGGCAGAAAAGAGGAAATTAGATATACAAGTTAAAGATTTAGAAGGAGAAAGAAAAAAATTAATGATGGCAACTGAAGAGAAACGAGAAGCAATAGACGTGGAGTTGCAAGAACTGAAGAAGAAGCAAGCTTCACTTTATTAAATATAACATAGTTTCTTATTGTATGACTATAGTGATAATTTTAATAAAAATAAAATTGACTTGAGACATGAATAATATGAAAGCAGACAGAGTTCCTGTTGTAAGCTATTCAGTTCAGGAAATGTACAGTTTAGGTAAAATAAAACTGTAATGATACCAAACTCTTTAGTATGTTCTTAGTGGCCTGTTATTTAATACGTATTTCTGCACATGATACCAAAGGGAATCAAGTTTGTTACAAATTTTTGATAGGGATTATTTTTCCATCATTTTCCCTCAACTGATTGGCAAGATGTCTGCTTTCTTATTCTTCCATGAGAGGTGAGGCAAGGTCGGCTGTAAGGGGGGAGGAGGCCGAAATAAATTTATTTAAATTAATATTTTCACGTGTATAGTACCGTAAAGTTATAATGGAAATTTTATGAGAAATTGGTCAGGGAACTTGGGAAAATAGTCAGGGAAAGTCAGGGAAAAGTCAGGGAGAATATTTTTACAAATACTGTAGGAACCCTGCTCTCACCCTTGCTTTCTCTAGTATCTCGTGTACTCTATGTTCTCCAACTCTTGCTCAAACATCTTTATTCCTAATCCTCTTTCTCCTTGTGACAGCTAGCATGCTCCCCACCAACCTCATTCCCATGGCCCCCATTATGTAATTGTATTAAATTGTGCTATAATGTGTTATAATGTAAATTAAGTTGGGCATTAATATTGAGACCCCTTTCGGTGGCTGCATGGGTTATGGCACTACTCTCGCAATAAATTAGACTGCTGGAGATAAGAAGATCAAGGTTCGATCCAGTTGGGTGTACTGAGGGTGGCTTTCCTTAAATGGTTTCTCACTTTCTCTCAACACAAATGCAGGTACACTTCCTCCAAATTCAACTTTCCTAATTGCTAATACATTAGTATAATTTGTACATAGGATTATAATTAGTACTTAGGTGTATAATCTGATTTGGTAGTAAGATGTGATACAAAAAAAAATTGAGTGTTTCAGTTTTAACATATTGATACTGACAGCTCGTAGTCTCCTCTCTTCTTGCAGTTCATTCCGCGACAGTCATTACGGGGAGCAGGACACGACAGCCATCGACCAGCAAGACGACGCCTCCACCGATCTAAATGGTATTGATAAGATTTTTGAAGGTACCCGTCCCCCTCCTTTATCTTTGTTCGTTTCCATGACTGCTTGATGCATGGCTGTTGTGGTGGCAAGCCTGCCTGTGCGCCCGTTACAAGTACTGCCGCTATTCAAACATATATTTATAGAGCTAAAATAAAATAATCATAAATTGAAGTATTTGAATATAAAGTAGGCTATAAACAAAATAAACAATCATTAAGGTTTTATTAGACATCAGCATGATGAGTATTTATTAATAGTTCAAGATTAGGTCAAGATTGTCTTCATTAGTCTTTATTAATATATTTCTCATTTTGGTTCATTTATGATTTTCTAGTTCAGTATGTAGAGTTTTATTTTATATCTGCTAGCTTTATTTAAAATGACAAATCTTAGTTTTTCTTCTTGATAAAGTATTGGCATGAAAGTTGAATAGTAGAACAAGGCTTACAAACTTCTCATAAAAACCTCAGGTCTACTGGATAGCATAAAAACACGGATCATAGAATAAAATAGGGATGTGGGATGTTTCGAGCAATTTCCGGCTTCAACAGTTATGAAACCTCACCAAAATGGTCCATTATTGCCATTCTAAGCTGTTATCTACAGTACTAAACAATATTCATATGGAAAATTTTTGAAGTAATTGAATTGTAGGTTAAAGCTAACTTGATTTATCAGAATACAACTAAATATTACAAACATTTGGGAATGGACTTTAATTCGGCATTAAGAATATTTCATATGGTAGATTCGAGTTCGCTTAGAATTGAAAAATTGGACTTGGCCCACCCCTAGTCAATAAAGTAATTTGATTCACAGTTGGAAACTTAATCACAAACGCTGAAATGAAGAAAACTCTATTGTTCAAACTCCTAACTAGGTTTTATCAATGTTAAATAGAAGCTCAGAGTAGAACTAGTTTATTTTATAGGTTTAAAGTTCAGCAAATTCTGCAAACTCGAGCTTGTTGTATAAAGCTATTTCTGTGAAGTGCTGTTCTTCTTGGTCTGGTTGAGATTAGGAGTAAATATTTAACTATAAACAACCCTTCACTTCCCTTCCTATCTGGAGGGCTGACCTTGACAGTACACCACACCCCAGAGAAAGACAAGTATATCCCTACTGTCAAAGAAATAAGTTAAATAAGTATTTTTAAGATGTACAGATTACACTTTGCACTGAGGTGTTCTTGATTTAGTCTAGCACTAAGTTATTTGTGTTCTACCAGAAAAGGAGATGTGTTTCTATTTCTTCTTTATCTCTGTATCTTACCCTCCTCCATTCTGCAACCAGTTTGCTCTTGCTGACCTTGACACCATTCCAATGGTGGATGTCTGTAAGCTATGTAAAGATTAAGTTGAAAGTAAGGAGTGATTATAACTAAGCAGTTAATAAATTGGTTAAATGTATTATGTGAAATTTACAAACACTAAAATGTACAATTTAAATAAAAATTTTCATAGAGAAACCATAGTGTATTGTATGAACAATTGGATTAAACTACAATGCATCATCAACTGAAAATATTAATATAAAAGATATAATATACAGTATAACATGATATGAACAAAGTTCTTAAGTCCAGATTTGTTTTGAAATTAAAGAATGAAAATTGAGTTAACATCTGCCAAACTGATTTAAAAACTTAGTTGAAGTTATTTATGTAATGTAGAATGATCTAAGTCTTATCTGTGTTTGTGTCCCGTTATACCTTTTTGATATCCAGCACTGAGAAAAATGTCTGGATTACTTCATTCTGACATATTTCGGTATTCTGGTACCATAATCATGAATACTGCAAATAAAATTAAAGAAGGCGTGGAGATAAATTAAGATTAAAGTTATTTTAAGAAATACTGTGAAATATCATTAATATGTTATAAAAATAGTAAAGATAAATTATTAAAACAAACATAACTACTTATGTTGTGAAAAACACGAGGTGTTGTCACGACATCTAGATGTTAACTAAATAAGGTGTGGTCAGGATGGAGAAAATATGTGTAGAAACAATAGACATGTGACAAGCAAACTATATAAAGGTGAAATTTAAAAACACGGTGTAAAAAGAGAAAAAGTCGATTTTCTCAAAATCGGTTCTAATGATTTTGATTAAATTTCATTTCTAAATATTCCAAACAAAATGGCTTCTCTCAATATTTCAGCAAAATGACTTTAAGGGCTCCTGTCTGATGCGTAAATTATCTTTTTTTATAATATCTCCTAAACGATTTGAGATATGAAATTACTTATCGTTACAAATATGTAGCTCTCTTTATGATACAAATATTTTATAAGAAGCATATTTTTATAAAACCAATAACTTTCAAGCTATACATAAATATATATATATATATTTTTTTTTTTTTAACTTTTCGAACACAAAAGGTAAAAGTATGGCGACTGCAAAAGAAAATCTAGCCTAAAATGTTGATAGATGTCAATGTCTCAAGACTCCCCAGACCCTAAAATGTGGTCTTTGCAATGATGTCTGTCTGTGTGTCTGTTTAAACTTAAAATTAAGAGTAGTTTAAGAAAGGGCAAAAAGAAAAAAGAAATCTATTTTGATTGTATCAAGGTGTTGATTAAGATTATAAATAACCTGGCTATTTTCATTCTACCATGAAAATGAATTTTAGGGTACTTTACAGAGCAGAAACTTCCGTATCTACGCAACTATTTGAGATACTAAATAACTTAACATTGCAAAATTGTAGTACTTATTAAAAATTAAAAACTTTTATATGAAATATATTTTTGTAAATCCAACAGTTTCTGATATCTTGGCAAATTTATTAATACAATTTTGTGGCTTTAGTTTTAAAGAGATACCACTTAAGTTTTAACGCAATAATTCTCCAATGCAATAGAGTAATTAAATATATTATTAATAATAATATTTAGCACCACGTTTTACTACTTCGTTCGGGTTATACGCTTTAAGTACTAATTACGTTAATGGATTGGGAATTGGGAAGGTTGAATTAGAGGAAGTGAACCCGCATTTGCGCTGAGGGAGAGTGGAAAACCATTTAGGACACCCCCCAGTTCACCCAACCGAGATTCGAACCTCGATCTCCCCGTCCTCAGCAGTCGAGCTCAACACAACTAACACATTAGCCAACTACGCCACCGAGGCGGGTAATTAAATATAAGTGTCTAAAAGTTTGTTGTTTTTCCTTAAACCCCTTAGGACAAATGTTTGTACAACAATGATCTATATCCATTTTAAACTCAATAGTCAATATTTACATTTTTTATTGGTCAAAATTTATAAATGAGGAATTTAATAGCAATGCAATGGCATGAAGATTTGCAACACCTAATAAAATGTCAAAAATTCTAACCAGAAGTTGAAATTTTAATACTAAGTGTTGACCCTTGTGGACCCAACATTGATCTTTTTTATTGGTCCAAACATACAAATAAGGACATTATTCTTTAAAAACAAAATTATAAAATTTAAAACCGGCACTAAAAAAAAAAGTTTTACATAAGTATAGTGCAATTTATGTTTGGGTTTTCTAGTGTATATCATTTCGTTTCACATATATTACGAGTTTTGAGTAAATATCTCCATTTTCAAACAATCAAGCAAGAAAGTCCATGCAAAGTTCTGTACCATTTATTTTAGTTGATGATGCATTGTAGTTTTATTTAATTGTTCATATCATACACTATGTTTTCTCTATGAAAATTTTATTTAAATTGTACATTTTAGCACTTGTCAATTTCACCTAATACATTAATCACTTTATTAACTGCTTAATTTATAAATTAATTTTATAATTTTCTATTCCAACTTACCTAAGTCTTAACTTTCAATATATTAAAAAAACTGTTCAACTACTTATATTAAATATACTCGTGGACCATGATATTCTACAATTATTTTAAAAACTGTTTTCATAATTCATGCCTATTTACCACAAAGAAATAAATAGAAAATTGTAACAGTCCTGCAATTTTTTTATACAGAAATCTCGGGCAACAAAGACACAGGACAATGATGTCAATCCATTAATAAAAGATATGTACAACTTTAAAATCATTAGTTTGCATTTTAATGAACAAAATTGATAATAATTATCTTATTTAATTGTGACAAATTTAGTTTCATGTATATGTCAATGGCGGTTGGTGGGCTCGGGAGTTGGGCAAGCAGCAGCCTTGATTTTTTTTTTACATTAAATTCTTGGGGGCATAATTTAAATCAAAATAAACTATAAATCATGAACTTATTTTAAGATGACAATTTTGAGAGTAGGGCAAAGAAATGTAATAAAAATAAATTAACTTAAATATTTGGATTAAGACTTACTATAAAAATTACTGGAAGCAAGTTGAGGAAGATCAGGTGTTGGTCTACCAGTTTTAACACTTTCATTTTTAAAAGCAAAGTCTTGAAAAGTTAAAAAAAGACGTCACTAATAATTTACTAACTACATATTCCTTGTTACCCACACATTGAAAATATAAAAACTAACACCTTAATAAAACAAATTATAACCTGTACGAGACCCGCCAGTAAACACAACTAACGTATGACTGACACTGTGCATGCTCCAACATTGACATTGAGCACTAGGTGGATATTTACAGTTATTCTTTCATTCCACGACAGTGGGAGGCAGTTTAAACTTTGCTTTTATTCTACCTCTACTGATTGAATAGGGGACATATAAGACGAGCATGCGTATTAGCTTATTTCCCTTCCTTTCAACCCTCATGCAATTTGAAGGTCATAAAGGCAATGTTGAGATTGCTTTTAGTAAGCTATTCCGCTATTGTCGGCTTCGTGGAGAAGTCAACCCCACAGACACACTTGTAAAATAAGAAATATTAAAAAAAGAGGCCGCCAAAATATATTATGTTTGGGATTTTTAAAATATTTAAATTATTTAATTTATTTAATAGAACAATAATTATTTTGCTGAAAGTAGGCAACCAATGCTTTCAATGCTTACATGGACCGATCGCCATTTGCATATGTATTATCAATTTAAAAATTCTACAGTTAAGTTTGAATACGTAGTTCATGTGATTATATGGTACAGCCTCAGACAATATGAGCAGTGACTTTACCCACTTCAGATTCCTCCATTGGCATTGTGTTTTTCCTTGTCTATGAGACAATTGACCCTGCCGTAGTCGTGTTCATTCTAGCCCAGTCACTGGCTCTATGTTTACATCCTGCCCATTTAGCCCCATTTGAAGTTTCAGTATGTCCTTTTATTTACTAAAACGTACTGTTGACTTCAAGAAGAACAAAACAATTGGTATTTATATTTCAACAATCTTTTTTTCTTTTGACCTTTATCTGACACGAATGAAAGGTTACAAAAACACAGTACACAAATGTGACTTATCATAACAAAACGATGAATGCCAACAAGAAAAAAGCCTAAATATTTAATTCATTCTCTTGTTTTTCTTGAAATGATATATTAGGTATTAGACAAAAGAAGAATATAACATATTATTTTATAAAGGGCCTAGACAGCTGGTAGTGGGAAAAAAGCTGATCCAAGCCATAGGCTGGAGACAGTAATGGGTGTGATTTATAAAGCCTATCTCTTTCCTTTTACTTGTAAAAGCTCTCTTATCTTGCTACTTCACTTTTTTTATGAACCCATCCTGATTAATTATGTGCACTGTAAACTTAATTTGACTTGTAACACAATAATTAAGTGGAGACTATTAAAACTTCTGTTTAATAATATGAAACATAATTTTAAATAAATTATACATATCTACTGTGGAAACTTAAATAAATCTAGCACACATGACAATTCAAAACTTCTTTTAAAGACAATATGTTCTATTTTATGATTTTAAATTGGAATGGTGTGCCTTTCAAATTCCTCAACACTTAAGGATATTTGAGATTCAGGGTTTCAAACAAATTTTGAATTGAAAGAATAGCCCCCGACCCATATTTTGAATTTAGTAATTTTTCTTTNTGCTTATAATCATTCATTTCAAAAAGTTAACATTAAATTCCTCAAATAAATAAAATTAAATCTGTTTGTCTCCACACCATTTGAGGACAAATCCAGCTACTAGATTTCAGAACATAATTTACCTCTTTAGATATGAACACGATTATAATTGAAGTTAAAAAAAACACTTTCTCTGATTTGAGATTCATTAGTAAAATGAAGATTTGATCTCAAATTTTGAGGGGGAGGGGGAAGTGGATCAGACCTAGCTTCTAATTTTAAATAAATGTATTACATAGATTGGCTATGCATCATGCAGTGTTCCTATTTTTTAAACCCTTCCTGTGATTGCATCTTTGTTTTGTTTTTCAAAGTATAGTAAAACCTTTTCAACTTTTGCATTGAATAATGACTTAATTTAGCACTGGAATTTTCATCTGTTTTTGTAACTACATGTGTTGGACTATTTTTTATATGACTAGTAATTCTTGTATCAATTATTTAATCACTAATTTGGATGCGTTTCTTTTAGCCTGGTTTTTATCTTTTTATTACTACTTGTGTTAAACACCTTTTTGTGTCCATTAATGATTCATATGAACACCGTTGATTGAACAAATCAAAGCTACCAACTTGCTTGTAAATTGCCTTTGCTTTGCTAAGAAATATAAGTAAAATAGTGTTAAGTGTTTTGTCATCTTATTGGGGTTATGGTAATGTGATGTGTGCATAGCAACATAGCATTTGTATTTATCATAGATAGGATGCTCGAATCTGATATTCAAGAAGTTTGAGATTCATAAAAATCTCAAGAATTTATCTCAAATACAATTATTATGAAGACCTTGACTTGATATAACAATTTTAAGCAATTGATAAAAGTAATTACATAGACTTGTATGGCTGGAAGAATAGCATGATCACAAAAATGATAAAATTGTATTGATATAATTAATTTATTTAAAAAAAAAGTTAAATCTTTGTTGTTAATGGCATAATATACATGGCAAACAAAATATAATTTGTAACTGGGACTAAGCCTTAAACATTTTTTAAATTCTTTTTAAATATTTTCACGTTAACTAAAAATTTTCCCTTTTAAAAATTTAAGTTTGGATTGGTGGTTCAAAAGAAAATTTAAGATTAAGATTTGATAAATATAGGATTCTACCCATCTCTCTATTTATTAGTGTCTTTATTAATCATTGATTGGTTCTACAAAGTCAATCGTTTTTTCATATACCGGGTGAGACATTTAAGTTGAGACACCACAATATCCTCAATTTGAAGCGTTAGAGAAAAAATTGTTTTGAGCACACAAAAAATTGTTTTTGATATTTTTGGTTTGGTGGATGTCTTCAAGGTTATTTCAAGGTCAACTTGTTTTTAAATTAAAATATTTGGAACGGCATTTTATTCTACACACAAAAAAAACAACTTTATTTGACTTCAATTTTTGAAGATTGTATTTGTATTTGTACTTGTATTTGTACTGTATTGTACCAAACTTGAAGCTTGGAAAAAATATGAACATAGGGGGAGTTATAGGAATATTGCATTTAACGTAATAGTCCTACCATATTTGGGAGAAAGTGGATTCAACCCATCCTTAGTTAATTTTAAAACTTTAACAAAGATTTTGGTTTCCACAAAATCGTTTGTCATATTTGTTTTAAAATCATTATCCTTATTAAGTTTCCAGACATTGACCAACTTTAGAAACCGGTAAAAATTCAAAGAAAGGGGAAGAGGGTGTCAAAAATGTTTGTCTTCACTAAAATAAAAGTCAGAGTAATAACCAGCATTCAGTTATGTTAGCGTAGAAACATGTTGAGACAACAAATAAAAGCAAACAAAAACACTTGTACAATGTTGTAAGAAATTAGTCAAAGATTAAAAGTATGTTTCTTTATCTTCTTACTACTAGTTCAGGATGAGGAAGGGACCATTTTAGAGATAATCAACCTGCATTTTCTGGGAAGCAGATTAGGGAAATCATTTAAGAAAAAACACTCTAACTAAATTCAAACCTCGATCTCAGGCTAGTCTAACATGAAAGTGACCTTAGGCTGTTCATCCACTGAAGTAGTTGATTAAAAGTAAAATTTAATCAATAGGATGATGATGTGTGCTATGCATCATAATTAGTCGTCCAAAAATGTATGGCACTCAACAAATGCAGCCATTAAAATGAAGGAGAAACGTGCTGCCAGCTAAAAGAACTGGTCAATTTCTATAGTTTATTTTTTTCTTTTGCTCATAACAACATAGTTATTATCATCTTCACCTCTTGAATCAATTTTATTAATATTTTTTTCAAAATGAACTTATCATTCTTTTTCAAGAAATTGAAACAATAATAATCAACAATGTTTATATTGTTTTTATAATATTTGTTAAATTTTAATGCATCTATTTTAAACTAATATTGGTTAACCTAAATTGTATGTTTTAATAATATAAAGGGAAAATGGTACCGAATGGCTTTATTAAATTAATTATTGAAAGGAGGATAAATGGGCAAGGCCTACAAAATTGCAGAAAACTGTAGGCCTTAAAGTTTACAGTTAAAACACATAATTTTGTAATTTTCAAGATACACCAGTCCCCTTCTGTATGTATATGTGTATATAGTTTTCATTAAATATATGTAATACTTTTTTTCTTCTTGAAAAACTGCAGCCTAGCAATAGTCCTGTAACGCATATAAAATCTATCAGCTGGTGATATTTGCTTTCATCAAAGGCCATGCGTATAACCTGAACAGGTAGTGGGACGGTGCTATAAAAAACAACTAAAGGCCGTATTTTTAGTATATATTCTTACATTAGCCAATATTTCATTCGACCTGAACCACATTTTATTCCTACGCAAGGAGATGGGTTTGTTCCCAAGATTAGATTATAAATACGGCCCTAAATGTGTTTTTTTGTTTCTATTATATAAACCATTTTTACTCTTGCATCATCCGGGTAAGAGTTTGCTGGCTGTGCTGCTTAATTTCTAATCACTTGCTCTATTTTAAACTGGTGTCACTTTGTGTGAAAGTAGGTGAGTGACTAGTAAATCAAGTTTCTTTATAGTGTATGATGCAACTAACCTCATTTGCATTTAGTATCTGAACAGACGAAAACAAGTATTAAAAATCCCCATCCTGTAGTTTTTGATCATTATACATCTATTTCGATAAAATAATTGTTTGAAGACCACACCAAATCATTAGATCTTAAATTATGGTTAAGTATATAATCTGGCTAAGTATTTGTAAACACAAAGAGAAATAAATTATAAATATATTATTAGTCTGGGTACACATTTAAAAGTGTATTAATACTGTGTCAACATAATAAGCACTTGTATGAAACTTATGTGTATCATGATGTTGGAACATAATAAATATTTAGCCATTACTTATTTAATGCTCTGTGCTAGGTATAACTCGAGACCTGCAGTCTCTTGCTGCCAGCAACAAAGGGGACAGTGAGAGTGATCTACAGGACCAGACTCCGGACACAGATGATTCTGGAGCCCACTCCTACCCTGAGGCACACACCACAGGCACATTCTGCTCCATAAAAAGGGTTCCTGTCATGGGGAACCGTGGGCTAGAACAACGTGGTAAAAAGGCACGTACATACCCACCTAAAGAGTCTGCGCAGAAGGTGGTTCAAGTTGTGGCGCTGGAGGTCCAGAATGTGAAACGAGCTATCAACTGGTACGGGACGCTCCCTAAGGAAAAAAGAATAGGGGCCTACTTAGAGTCTCTGCGACAAAGTGGACTATCCCAGTGTGACGTTGTGGAACCAAGCAGTGATGGCTTAGGAGAGGGGAACTCGGATATGCCCCTCTTGCGTTCCTAATATCCGCACCCAGCCACAGATGATCCGCAGCAACTCATCTGGAGGTGCATTCCACCCAGGTGGTCATAGCCCCCATCCCCCACCCTCATCACCCCGACCCAGGACTGCCATTTCTCGCAACGCTAGCGTGGACATTGCCAGTGGCCTGCGGACCTTCAGGCCTACCTCGACGTTCCGAGGAGGCAGCCCCTCGCGAAACTTGCAACCTACATTAGCGGACCTAGAGTTTCCCCCTCCACCAACTGACCTTCCTCCTCCCCCAGAGGAGTTTGACTGCTCCCAGAGTGTTCGAGTGGAACCAGACGTTGTGAACACACAGCCCTCTGTGGGCGAGGCCAGCTCTAGATTTGGGGTGAGTCTTAGACACCGAGAACACAGTCCCCCTCCTTCTTCCTCAAGCATATCTCCCCCTCCCTCACCGCCTGACTCTGAGGATAAGATTTTACTTCCAACCCCTCCTGAAGAAAATATAAATGAGGAAGATAAACCTTCTAGAGGGATAAAAGGTCCCCCACCACCTCCAGACAGTAGCACCAAACCTTCGAGAGAAGATGACCGGCCTTTAAACAACAAGGGTCTAAAGAGTCCTCTGCCAGGCATGAAGGAGATGTTGGAACTAAAACTTGTGGCGGAGATAAAAGAGCGAGCAGATCTTAAGAACCGTGTCGGAGTACGGGAGTCACCCCAAGGGGAAAAACAACTCTTTGGCCCTCCATCAGTTGACCCAGCAGCTCAGTTGGTCTCCGAATTGTTTGAAGGGGCCCAAGACGACACCATGCAAAATCCTCTCTCTCCAGTAGACTTCAAAGCCAACCTCCGTAAAGTGAGCAGAGATATTTCTCTAGAAAACTACTCCAAGCAAGATGGGACCGGGCCACCGGTACTGGGTTTCAAGGCCCAGTTAAAAAAGTTTGAGCCAAAGAAACCAGATAACCGAGAAGAGAGTGAAGACATGACTGGTCCTATTATAGACTTCAAGTCAAGACTTAGAAAAGTTGAAAACGTTTCAGCCAAGAAGCTGGATGAAGAAGACTATTTAGTAGGTGATGAAGATAGGAGTGATCTTGAAGAGGGAGAAGGAGGGAAGAAAAGAGAAAGTCTGGGAGAAGAAGGTGATGATAAGCGGCGGAGTACAGGGAGCATAAGCAGTCTGAAGAAATTGTGGGAAAGCAAGGAGGTGCCAGAACCACCAGGCCAGGTCAGCCCCAAGCTGGGACTCAAGTCAACCCGTTCTGAGGTGGAAGGACATAGTTCACCTGAGGAAGGACCCACCAGAAGAGTTTGGCCGCCCCTAGACGAAAAACCGGCTGTTCCTACCAAGCCCATTGTGAAGGCGGTGAAGCCGGTTCTCGCTGCACCCAAGCTGCAATCTGGTCCAGCCATCTACGCTACCCCGAGCAGTGCACCCAAGCCTCATACGGTTGTTTCCAGAAGCGATGGTGATGACAATACAGCCAAAAGTGAAAAGGAGAGTGTTCTAGAAATTTCACAGGCTCTTGAAACGTCCTTATCTTCCCTACGATCTGCAACCAATGTTTCCACAGGCTCATGGTTGCAGTTGTCAGATAAAGTAGGACTCTTCCACTCATCTTGTATCAGTTACGCTGACAGAATAGTTCCATCGCATGCACGCTTTCACTTCCGCGAACTGCTCACTCGTCTGGAGAACCAAGCTCGGCAGCTACGTTCTGCTGGAGCTAGGAATTCTGCTGACAACACAAAGCTATTTGCCGAGGTACAGAACACTGTGAAAGATGTGATAAATGCTGTCCAGAGGTAAATTATCACAAACACTTTTAAAGATGTAAGTCATTACATCAGTGGACAATGTTTCCTAGCTGTTCTATAAAGGCAGGGATCTGCATTTACTAAGTATTTTTATTGACTTCTAAAGATTACCAAGGCCACAACCATTGCATGAAAGATATTCTAAAAAGTTGTGTTTTTTTTTATATATATATATATTTCAGCTGCTTTATTTGTCAAAAGTTTTGGTGAAACTAATTCAAACCTTTCAAGTTTTATTGAAATTTTCTGACAGAAAAAACTTCACGGGTGACTGATAGTAAATGTAGAGTTTTGATTTTATCAACAAGGCTGTGTTAGTGTAGTTTAGTCCCATAGAAAGAGAATAATAAATAAAGAGAGGCATGTAAAATAATTATTTGCTATAAATACGTACTTCCACACTAAAAAGACAAGGCAGGCACACTACCAACTGTTTTTAGGTTTAATGTGTAGAATTATCCGGGTTTGTATGAAAAAGAAAAGTGAATTCAGCTCAATTTTTTTTAAATACCAATCCAGAAAAAAGTACTCAAATCTACTAGGGGTGTGTGAATAGGATTATGTATTGAATTGAATATACAAATTTTTTTAATGAATATCAAACAGATTTTGCTTATATTATTGCTAGAAATTATTTTAATTACTAAAATTTCTATTGAAGATGGGGTTTTATATGTATTATTTAAGTAATATTGGCAGCATGCAAAAAATTATTTCAAAACATTATTTGAGGTGGTATTAATAAAAAAATACATGACACCCCTTGTAATCTTTATTCTGTCTGGGTTGCCTCCTTGTCTGTCTGTCTAGCAACAGACTGACAGGTGCACTCAAATGGTTGACCTTGCAATACTGCCCTCTTCTCCTCCCCCCCCNCCCCCTTTCACCATTCATTTTAACAAAACCCAAGGGCATAATGCCCCCTCCTTCTAACCCTTATTCAGGACACAATCTCTTGCTTTCTGCTAATATCGGTATTCCCCTCCCCTCAAATTGAATAAAAGACTAAGAAGAATATATTTAATTCAGAGTTACCAGATTATCTGGCTACCCCGTTGTGTTGCCAACTGCTGCCATAAACATATTGGTCTGGACAGGACTTTTAAAAGATTTATAACTATCTAGTCTTACTATTCTTTCTATATGAAGTTTTAAATAAATATTCTGCCGTTAATTATTCAGAATTATTCAAAATTTGAATCTTTGCATACGCCTAAAATATACATCCTTATGCAATTGAACTAAATGATGAAGGGGTAGTTAACACACCTTTTCTTGTAGTGAAATTTCAAAACCACTGATCAAATTCTAGCATTCTCTTGGTGTAGATTGTTTTATTTACTTTGCTTGATGTAAAATTGATCAATTAAGTCATGACAAATTTTAAGGTTTTGATCAAATCTTTGTGCGAGTAAATATAATGTTTGAGAAATATAAATTATATTGTAATCATGCATATAACCTGAACAATAATCTTGTTATGATAGTATGTTCAGCTTTAATAACTTTTCTGTCAGATAGGCCTACCTATAATCTTGTGGCACTGCTATTAGATAAGTACTCCTTTTTTAGTGTGGATCTAGCCTTGAGAACCTTTTAACAAGTTTTCAAACTAATTATAGTTTAAGTGATCGAAAATATTTTAGAGGTGTGCAAAGCTTTGAAAAATTTGACTTTGCTTCGAATATTCATTGGCCTCGTCTTCAATTTTAAAGTAAAATTTCAAATTTGACAATTATAAAGCTTTGTCAAAAAAAAAAAAAAAAANAAAAAAAAAAAAAAGTGAAGGCACACTTTTATGGTAAAGTTTTGATGTTTTAACTGTTTTGTTGTTCAAAAATTAATGTTGATATGACAAATCTAAAATAATTAAATTACATGTTTTGATAATAACTATGATTTATCACCTTTATTTAATACTTGAAATAATTATGTTTGTATGCAATATATAATATTTTTTGCCAATATAAAACATATTTTCAATATTTGAACCTCGATTTGGCTTCTGGAATATTTCATATTATTTTGATTCGACTTCGCTTTGAATTGAAAAAGGTGGACTTTGCACACTCTTAGTATATTTGATTATTCTAATGATCTTCATAAATAATTGTTAATTTTTTTTGTAACATTTTATCACATCATTTCACTCATCTTGTGATTACTCTCTTTGATTATTATTCTTACTCTGTGTATATAACTTTCATGTGTGTGTGTGTATGTGTAGAATGTACCCCAGTATCGCTCGTTAGAAGATAAAAGACTTCAATATCACATATTTATTAGTAACAAAGACACAACCCTGTGTTTTAAACTAGTCCTTGATTTTGTTGTATCGTTGTTTCACATAACTACCAAATTTGCATACTTTAAAGATATATCTTTATAATATGTACATATTTGTCGATACTAAATGTTTGCATTTCAAGATCTATTTCCAATACATGTATATATCTGTAACAAAGTTCAAATATTGGAGACTATTTAGATTTAATGCAATCATTTTAATTCACCTTAATTTGCAACATGATCAAGAATAACCTATTAAACAGGGTACAGGGTCGAGAGTGGAATGCTTTATAACTTGGACAAAAAGTTTTAAAACGTTGATTACTCAAGATTGTTTATAATTTTTCTTAATAGATACAATTAATGAGCAAGCGTTCTTTCTACATTTGTATTATTTTTCATGGGTTTTAAATTGCTGCATAGCAAAATGCTTGACAATCCAAAATTGATTAACTCACCCAACTTACTGTTGATAATATTACATTGAAATAGAATCAAAGCATTCTTTTGTATGTTTATTTTGAAGATTTTACTGAGTAAGCTTATTTTAAACTTAACCCAAAAAGAAGTCAAGTGTCTAGACAAATTAATGTTTTCATTAGAAGTTTTAAATTTAATTTATTTTGGTGGCGCAGGCAATATTTTTTGTTTGTGTGGATATAATCATCATCATCAATATTTTTGAGCCTGTGGCCAGGTCATTTTATTAAAATGTCTCCATCTTTCTCTATCCTAACATTCTTCCTATTTTAATAGCTTCCATTCGCCTCCTCTCCCTATCATACTTTCTGTTATCTGCTCCTTCCATCATTCTCTGTACTTCTACTCTTCCCTGGATAACTTCATTCCTAATCTTGTTTCTCATCTGACAGCTTATACAATCCTCAAAAACTTTACTCCCATGGCCTCTACTCCCCTAATCTCTTTTACATTCATTCTCCATGTTTTTGCTGCATATGTGACAATCAGTGCAAATTAAACCCTGTACAGCACTTTCTTACACTTTAAGGTCACTTCTCTTCTCCATAGCAGGTCTCCTACACACCTGTATAACAACTACCCCTGCTTCCCTCTACTCCCACTCACACTTTCAAGATATTTTACACTCTGTACCTTTCTCAGTTCTACTCCATCCATCTTAGCTTTACTAGGCCTTATCCATTTCCTTGTCTTTACCATTATTTCACACTCCACCGTGCTAAATTTCATTCCACATTCATCCCTTTCCTGTAACTGTTCCTGTACTTCCCCCATATACAATCAAGTCATCAGCAAACATCATGACTTTCATTCTTTCCTCACTGAGCTTCCTTGACACTTTATTTTTGACCATTACAAAAATAGTGGTGGTGAGAGAGCACTCCCCGCTCCACTCAATTTGTTTTATTTGGAACTAGTACGTCCACCCCTTCTCTGTCTTAACACAACTTATATTATCCACATACATGCTATTCACTCTCATTAAAAATCCTCTTTCTACTCCAGCCTCCTCCATCACTTTTCAGATTTTATTTCCATCCACACTATTATATGCCTTCTGCACATTGTATTTTTTAATCTTGTACAACAGTAATAAATTAAAATAAATTAAATTGAACAGAGGATGTTTATTTAACAAAAAATTCAACACACTGAACTAATCGATGCAAATGCTTAAATGATATTAAAGTGGTAACTCTAAACATTGATTAGATCACTTTTAAATAAATCACCATAAATAATAATAATATTTAGCACCGCGTCTTACTACCCGTTCGGGTTATACGCTTATCACCATAAAATATCAAACAAATTTTTCAATCCCTTCTTAATTTTAATGAGTTATTATAATGAACTTATATGTGTTTACCTATTATTTTTATTATTATTATTTAATTTAAAACATTAGTTTAGTAGCAACAGGAGTGAGCAAGTTTTTTAATTCACAAATACTCTTTCATGGACAATGTCTGTGCTCTTCCATCTTTTTACAATGGTACCTGCACTCAAAACTTAGCAAGGACTAGAGTATGACAAGACACATCAAACGCAACAGTTCATACCAAAACTTTAGAACTTTCAGTTAAAATGTGTATTTAATTCTCAGTCCTTATATATATTCTTTTATGTTTTTAATTGTATACCTGTGATACCTAATTAACTATGTATTGTATGTAATGACTGGTCTGGGCTTGGTGAATATCACTGATAAATGGCCCACCCCTAATATGGCCATAAACATCCAGTGCTACGATTAAATCGAAAAGAATTATTAAATTATTTGGGAGTGGCAAATTCAAGATTGACAAATTGGGACCAGTGATGTAATTCAATTTTGATATTCTTACAAATGTACATAAATTCCTTTGTAAGATTTGTGTTAAAGTTTTCTTTCATATTTGTGTATTCAGGAAACATATGATAGTTAACAGAGAGAGAGTGATGAAGTAAACAACAAATTAAGAACATTCATACGTAATTTGACATTCAACTTATTGATACTGTTTATTAACAACAGTCTTTATGAAACCAATTTTGTCTGTGCTAGTCTTTGTATTGAATAGAGATTCTCATTGTAATAATCTTTACTTAGGTTACAATAAATGTGGAAGTATTTTATTAACTCCAAAGATGTGAAGGAAGGAAATAGAACTCGTTCACAATTACCGTAAATATGTGTGCATTAGAAATTATTTACCTTTGATTTATTTTACATAACTTTTGTTAAATGTTGTGTTAGTTTTCAAACTTTTGCCATAGATTTGGACCGAAACAACGAAGTTACTTTAAAACTGTGTTTTTTTTATATATGAGATGTGCTAAAAGTATTCCTTCAAACTTGTCAGACAGTGTGTATGTGAGAGTGAGTGGACATTAAGAAATACTCAAGCTTGATTCACATTTTCACAAAAAATAAAGAGCAGATTCAGCTTTGAGTGGTGCAACAATTCACACGCTAGAAGAAATGTATGTTGAGCCATGATACTTTGCAGTGCAAACTAAAAACAGATGATTATCAACATATTTTATTTTTGAGTGGATAAATACCTCTTTAAGATTAATGTAAGTAGGAGCATCGTCCACCATATTGACGTAACACATGATCTGTCAGCACATGTGATTTAAAGCACACCAGAATGATTTAGCAGCATTTAACTTAATAACAATATTTGTGTCTGATTATGAAGATGCTTTGGCCTTATCAAATAGTCAATATTATTAGATACAATAATATTGATTGCAGTAAACACCCCCTTTGGTTGCATCCTTTTTGTCAAGCAAATCTAACAAAATATGGTGCTTTTTAATGTTTTTAAAGAGTTAAATATGTATCTATAAAAATTTCAATTGTTTTACAGCAGAGATTGGCAACCTTTTTGGCCCCCGATCGACTTCGATCGATGTCCTGTGATCACCCTTCATATCACGACTCCACTTTTAATTATTTTTTTCCATACATCTTGTATTTATTCCTTAAATTCAATATTTCCTCCAATACTTATGTCCCTGCCCCTATAGAAAACACATAAAATAAATCAAATTTACACTCTATATACCCTAAAAGCTGTCAGGTTTACCTTGACAAATTACACTATGGGCCTATCTTAAAAGCTGTACAGTAGTGGAATAATGCAAGGTAAGCTTGCCTTTGCGTGACGAAATAGTTTTCTTATGCCATCAACTGAAAATTGCCGCAAGATCGACCTTTTGCTAACCCTTGTTTTACAGAATGAGTACAGAAACATTTAATTTATTAGTTAGAAAAATTGACTTGTCTGTATTATGTGAGAAAAAGTTGAGCATGCAACAGTGGTCTGACACTGACTTGGTGTGTTTCATGCCACCATTATGTTGCACCACTTCAGTGGGCGCAGACTAAATCATTTATATTGGTTTAGAATTAAAATGCAAGTTAGATGCCAGATCAAATGTCATGGTGTGACTGAATGAGAACAGCAGTAAATGCTGTTTTCTGCTTATAACTAACTCACTTTATAGATGCATGCGTTTTGATCAAGTCGTTAGTTTTTGAAATTTAATTTGTCCCCCAAGCAGATTTTATGGAACAATGCAGAGCAAACTAAGATTGTTTCTTTTAATATATTGCAGAGCAACCAATAAAGTTTGCTCTGATTTCTTGTGATTGTAATGTGACCGCATTTCACCCCTGCTCTTGTGTTTTGGCGAATATGTGAATCCACAGTTAGTGGTTGTTTCTGGGTAAATTGTACCTTTCTTTTATTTATATTTTTAATAACTAAATAGTTTTCATTAGAAATATCTTCAAATTATTTTACACTATACTAAAGGTGTGCAAAGCTTTGAAAACTTATACTACACCTTGAATATTTCTAAGCTTTGACATCATTTCTTAAACAAAATCATGTTTTAACCATTTTGAACCATTGCTATTAAATATATTTACAGGTTTATGATCAATTTTTGTCATTTTGTGCTCTAATATACATTGCAAATGCATTTTTTTTAAACATCGTGTCTTACTATCTGTTTAGGTTTTACAAATATGTACTAACTAAGCTAATTAGTTAGGGATGAGGATGGTTGAATTTAGAGGCAATATACCCACATTTATATGGAAGGAGAGAGTAAAAAGCATTTTGGAAAAAAAAACTTCAATACACCCTACTGAAATTCGAACCCTAATCTGTCATCAGCAGTCTAGTCTAACACGAGAGTGACACCTTAGACCACATGGTCACAAAAGCAGGCTAAATGCATGTATTTATGACAACAAGCTAAAGTAATTAAATTGCCTGTTATGATCATAAATTTATTCATTACATTAGGCTGAAATATGTTAAAATCATTTTTAAATAAAATATTTTATACATTAATTTCTATTATAAACAATAGAAGACAATGAACTTTGATTTGACTTCAGTTTAGATTGAAAAAGTTAACCTAACACACCCCTAAATTATACTAAAGATTATTTTGTTCAAATAAGAACTATCGATCTGTAAAGGCATTGTATGTATATTTCAAGAGATCTACCTACTTACAGTGAGTCAACTTCAAAGTCTTATTAAATTTTCAGTTTGTGTTGTTCTATATCTCCAGACGGTTTCATCGATGGATTTAAATGGTTTTGTTCAACCAAAATGTTATTAATTTAAACTTAAGAATTAAAATATTAACACAAATTAGTTGTTTTTTTATCACACATTAAATCACATCCTGAGCAATTGTGATGTTAGTATCAAACACACAGGTTTCAAAATCTATGTTTAAATTTTGTATAAATTCTATTTAAAGTCATATTTTTTACAAGTGATTGAATCAGAGTAGTGTGATTCTTCCCAGTGACTATTACCTTCTCAGATTTTATGGTATTGTTTTTAGTTAGCATTTATTTTATCAATTCTTAAGTTCAACTATTTATTTTATTCTGATTTTGTGCTATACAAGTTTATCCAAATGGGCATCTGCCAGAAATATGTACTTTTATCATAAATAGTAAATAATGTAAATAAAATATGTTTACCATTTTCTGTAACCAATGTTACAAATAATGAGGAATATAAATATATATGTCTCTAATTTTGGTACATCGTCAAAGTAATATAAAAAGCTCAACTATTATATTATGTATATAAGATTGTCGAAGATTCTTGGGCTACATTTAATATGAGAGTATAGGAATAATTTTAAAAAATAGTTCTAAACGATTATCTGTATTCGGTTAAAATGTATTTTATTGTGAGAATGTATTTCTATTATTTGTATATTGAAGCATGGAGTTTGTACAGTCTTTACGAATACTTGAGAGACTAGCCTTTTTTTGTGTAGCTTCTGTGTGTGGATATTTTGTTTGTACACTCAACTCAAATATAGAACCGAAGATGTAGTAATGAAACTTATGTGTTTATTTCCCATTTTCCTTATTACAGTAAGTCCTTGACTTCCTCAGGTAATTAATCACAAAGATTTCCATGTACGTTGAAAACCGCCCAAGTCCAATGATCGAAATGAAATGAGTCAGATCTGAATCTTAAAAGAAAATTTAACTAATAGAAAAATTAATCAAATATTAACTTTTTTTATATATGCATATATACATTAATAAATTCAGTAAGTGTTAAATTATCTCTTTAGGGAAAACATCTTTTTGCTTTTAAGATAGTTTGTAATGTATATTTGAAAGAAAACATATAAAAGGAAACAAACACAATATGACTTTTACAGTGAAAAGATCAATACAGTTCACACTTGACACTGCTGCCACTGGACAAAGAGGTAATGGTTGCCTCTTGAAGAAAATCGATCATGTAAAAAATATATATTGGCATCCTATGCCCATTTCCTGGGTTCATCTTTTATGTTTCCTTTTCCTATCTAAGTGTCCTATCATCTTTTACCAACTTCTTTTTTCTCTCTTTTAAGTTTTTTTTCTTTTGGATGGTGCATTGTGCATTTCACACTCCTCTCATGAGTTCCAATAGAATGAAACATAGGTCGAGGGATTGGGCGGTAACGATCGATTTTCTTCAAGAAGCAGCCATAATACATTTGTTCACTTTTATATTATTTCTATCTACCTTTTCTGTACCTTCTTACAAATTTAAGTGTTAAATTAATAATCGTAGAATCCCCTTCAGTGGATGCATGGTGTAAGGCGTTACTCTAATAGACTAGACTGCCGATGACAGGAAGATTGAGGTTCGATCCCAGGCAAGTCTACTGAAGAGTGAGCTTTTCACTATTTCTATGTAGATGTTGGTACACTTCCTTTAAATTCAGCCTTCCTCATCCCTAGTGGGGTTCAATCCCCGGCGCTTTCAGTATTTTTCTGTAAAGTAGTGGGTCTGCAACAAGGTCACACTCGGCCTTGGGAGGACAAATGAACAGTTACTTGAATAAATAAATGGCAGATCTGGTCTAGAAAACTGAGATTAACGGTCAGAGTTGGCTTCATCACACTGACTAAATTACATCTTCTATCCGCAAGTGTTAGCACTACCATTGCGGCAGCCGCTCACTCGCTGGCTGAAACCATGGAGTTTTTTTTTATTAGATAAGGTCAATGAAACGAACAATTATTCCAACATTTACAAGGAATGTCAAGTCCTTGAGTGTGTTTATTCATGACATGCACACAAAAGTTATCTTGCTTAACAAATGTGTGTATATAACCACAAATCCTTCAAATAAGTAGTTAAAAGTAATTGGTACAAAACACTAGAATTGTTTGGGTGATATTAAAACAAAAGTTTAGAATGAGGGACAATTTGAGGGATTTATCTTCAGGGATTGGCAATATATAATTTTCCTAAACACAACATTATTTAAATAATTTTTTTTTCTCATGCCACCGATGTTGGCTGACATTTCTGGCCTTTTATTGGTGTTGGCTGATATGTAAACGACTTCTGAGGTTGGGGCACCAATTAGATGTGGTTCCATTACGCTAATGAGATGATAACGATTATGTGGTGTCAGTGAAGTCTTAAACCCAACTAAAGCCTAATTAATCAAACCATGGGAATCAAGGAACAATTCCCCTCTGAAAAAAAAACTTATGGCAGGCATGTCAAACTATCTATGATTCTGTGCAGCCCGCTGACTTTTTGATAAATCGATATACAATGCAGTCTTATAAGTCATATTTTTATAAACTTTGTAGAAAAACACCATATGAGATTATGATAATTGGAAATTATTTGGGGAGATCTAATGACGTTGGTGAACTAAATCTTTACTCATTATTTACCATATTTCAATTCCCAAAAATAGCACCAAATGTGTGAAATGTTTGGCAGCACATAAGTGTGTGAACATATAAAACAGATGTTCTCTCATATGAAAAGGAACAAACTCTAAAAAAACACAACTTAAAGACAAGATATACACGCTGTATGGAAATTTGGCCTTTTTGAAATGACCAATTCAATAATAATTATGAAAGTGACTTTAGCACAAGATTTAAAGCATGTCATTCACAGCCTTTCTACAAATAAAAAGTTTCATATATTATGAAAATATAGAGGTCGAATTGTTAACATTACATGTCTCCTTAATTTTCTTTTTTTAACGATATAAACTTTGAACTTGAGGTTGTTTTTTTTGCTTAAAATAGTATTTTTTATTTTAATGTGGCCCACTCACCATTCTCAATTTTCAAATCAAACGAGTTTGACACGTCTGACCTATGGTATTGCTGGGAATCAAACTCAGGACCTCTTGTATTTCTAAAATCACTATTTAGTGATGTGTCCTTTTTAATAACAGTTATATTAATAGTTCAATAGAATGGACTGCTGATGATAGGGAGCCCAGGGTTTGAATGCCATTCAGGCTGTATTTATTAAATGGTTTCCTACTATCCCTCCACATAAAATCTTGTTTAATTCTTCTGAGTAATTAAATGTGATAGAAATGCATAGAAATAAAGGAAAAATAAAAGTAAATATTATATGCATATGCAATAGAAGCATCAATTTTTATATTTTTTTTCTCGCTACTTGTTTGGGTTGTACCCCTATATACTGATTACTGTGTTAAGGATGAGTAAGGTTGAATTTATAGGAAGTATATCCACATCTTCATGGGGTGAGAGTAGAAAACTATTTTGGAAAAACCATCCTCGGTACACCCAACCCCGATCTATCTGTCATAGGTAGTCTAATCTATTGCGAAAGTGACACCTTAAGACCATGCAGGTCGTAATATCGACGTGTGTGTTGGTGCTTATACTTTTATTTGTACTTTACTTAGTTCTCAATAATTTTATCATATATATTTAAATACACATTACATTTTGTGTAAATATGAAAGGTAGCTCAGACATGTATAAAGTAGGGATAGAACCCTTTAATCCTTATGATAATCGAGATCAATAAAATTTCAGATTCGAGACTCAAATCAAAGCTTTTTTATTTTCAATTTATCAAACGAAACTTGTTTCAAAGATATATTGCTTATTGGTGGTTTAGAACCAACTAGTGGTATTAGTTAGAATGAAAACAACCAGGCCCCAGACCAGTTATTTAACACCAGGCTGAATGTATGAATATTATATTGAATGGGTAACATTTAGTTTTCTATTATTACATTATATATTTATTTCCTCTTAGGTTTATCATTTTTCCCAAGATCCATATATTAATTAGGGATTCAAAGGTAAATTGGTGATTCAGATTCGACACAACTCCTAGTAGTAAGCCCCAATTAACTTCCTTATTGCAACGCCCACCACATGTATTTTATTTTTCTAATACTAAAATAATTACTCAAAACATAAATTATCATTATTGATTTTATTAAACCATACACATACAAAACAGATCATTTTCAAATGTAGCACACTTTTCTTAGTATTCTTTAAAAAAAATTACAAAATAAAATTCAAAAAAATTATGATAGTTAAAAAAAATCCTATTATTGTTTCAATCCTTATTAATAAAACAAAACGAGCTAGGATTCATTTTATTATCTTCGTTATCAAAATGAATGCATAACTTGTGATGAACATTTAAGATAAATCCCTTCATTTTGTACCTTATACTAATCAAACATCAAAACACTCCTCCAACTTTAACTGCAATTTCATACTTGAACAAACATTTTATAACAGTCTTAAGAAAATACAATAGTTTGTAGAAATTTTGAAACTATGAATGTATTACAAAGTCATAATGGATGGAATTAAGATTATCTCATACACACATATCTGGTGAACAAATTCTCAATTAAAGGATATAAATATATATATTTTTTCAAATGAATAAATAATTTTACAATCACATAAATAGCTATGGATGACGTGTGTGTTTTTGCCAGAGTATGCAAGACTTAAAAACAGGATAGTACTAATTATCTATTCCCTTCTGCTTTCCATTTGAACAACCACACAGACAAAAATGTAATTACCAATTGTGTGGGCATTGGCTCTAAAGGGAGCGTTTGATACCGAATCGGTTGGGAGAAACAAATTTACGTGTAGTCATGCCAAATCTTGCTAGTCTTGGCAGCAACATACAAACCATCCTTGTAAATAACAATAAAAGTTGTTTGGAATAGACCCTTTGGTTGGATCATGGTTATAAGCAGGATAACCTGCAGACTTATCTGGAAATATAAATGCATTTAAACAATAGCTTCAGTCCGAAAATGGAGGCCATGGGGATTAAGTTTGTGAGGAGTATGTTCGCTATCACTAGGAGAAACAGGATTAGTAATGAAGTTAACCAGTAAAAAGTGGGAGTACATGAGATAGTAGAGTAAGCAAGGGTGAGATGGTATGGCCATTTAATGAGGATGAAAAAGATGGGAATATCAAAGATAATGATGAAAGAAGTATAAATAAAAATAATGTAAGGGAGACCAACAAAGAGATATGAGGAGCAGATAACATAAAGTGTGCAAGTGAAAGGAGAATAGTGAAAAGGAGTAAGGATAGAGAGAGATGGCGGCATTTTACTAAAGCTGACCTGGCCACAGATTGGTAACAGTTGATGATGTTGAAATAACGGGCGACATTATCAGATACAAGATGCATTGTCCATCTTTGTACAGATAGCTGTACTGGTTACCCTACCCATTTTTAACAATAAAAAATAGCAGTCCAAAAATTTACAAATATTGATAGCTCACCTTACATAACACAATACAATGTTTTAAAGCAAATTATAGTTCTCAGACTAAAATTTCTCTACAAAGAATTCAAATTCATGCTAAGAAAAACAATTTTAACAATCAAGTCTATTTAAAACTTACTGAATATGTGTAAGTGATTCACACCAACGACCTAGAGTCAATGTGAACAAAATAGGAGCCGATTATGGATTTCCTTGGACAGTAATATTCGTTCAATCATTCTCATCAAAACATTACTGCCAACTACATAATCTAAACTCTGTTAAAGAAACAACATACATATTTTGGAGCTTCACACAATAATAATGGGATAAACATTTAGTAAAAGAAAATATTACTTATTTCTGTGCCCAGATTTATGACATAGGTACCCAAATTAATTTTGAATAAGACTTTCAAAAGATTCAACGATTTCCCACTTCGTACCATTTCAACGTGAGATCTCGTTTCCTATATAGTTGCAGTACACACATACAAAAGGTTGTATTTGATATCTGAGGAAAACTATATTCGCTAAATGGGAATTATATTGTAAAATAGGTTAAGTGTATGCGCAGTTTCAAAAATTAAATTATTTGGAATAGAGCACTAGGCTGAATCATGCTTAAAATTGGGAGGAATAGCCGGCAAACTTGCTTTAGTAAAAATTGTTTGGCTACTACTTTCTTGATCTGATGAAGCCGGCTATTACAGTATGGTTGTTCTTAATTAATATTTGTAAGTTTTTTTAGTGTTCTATCCAAACAATTCCTTTTATAGTGTCACTAAGGTAAATGTGCTGGCTATTCCACCTAATTTAAACCAAAAATTAAATTAACTAGACCTGTGTACAATTTACTTTAACTTTTTATTTTTGCTATTTGATAAAACTTGATTAAATAGATCATATAATAGGCCAATAGAAGTTGAAAACCGTTACTACATAAAAATATATTTTTTCAATAGCATAGATATTACAATCAAGAAAATATTGTATACAGACTAATCTTTTCATTAAGGGCTGTCCTTAAAAATGATTTAGGGGTTTATTGGGGGCGGGGAAAGAGGTCAGTATTTTCTTACGGTTTCTTACAAGGGTTTGGGGTGGGGTAGGGGGTGGAGAATCCATCTTACATTAGGTTTTGTCAATGTTTATGGTGAGACGATATTTAAAACAAAATTGTTAGTCAGAAAATAAATATATTAATCATAAAATTTAACTTATAATATTACATTCTATACATAAGAGGGTTACAAGGGGGGAGGCGTGGGCGGTGACTGCCAGAAAATCTTGCAGTCCCTCACATAGGGGAGGGAGAGGCGTAATTTAAGGACACCTCTTACCAATTTGGGAATGTGAGGATTTTTTAGCCGTTAATAAATATACTGATAGATGATTTAGGTAACAACAATCGGACAAATTGAGTTTGTTGTTTAGCCTTAACCCTTAATGAATATCTTAACTCTCAAGTTAAGGTAGTTCTTATGGGTGTGCAAAGCTTCAAAACTTCGACTTGGCTTCAAAACAAACATTGGCTTCGACTTCACTTCATTACAAATTCTGGCTTCCACGCTTCATCAGTAGGAATAATTATAGCTAAAATACTCACTTTATGTTTTATCCATTCTGAGCTGTTTTATAGATTACAAATTAATATTGATATGGTAAAAAATCTGAGATAATTGAATTGAATCATATGATAGTAACTTGATTTGTCAGATTAACACATGATATTAAAAACAATTGTACAATAAAACATTTTCCAAGTAATATTAGTGCATGAGGTAATATAAATAACCACAATTTAATATTTTTAAAACATAAAACTAAAAGAAAATATTCCAACTTCGATTCGGCTTCGAGAATATTCCATAAATTCAATTAGAGTTTGCTTCAAATTGAAAAAGATAAGTGGACTTCGCACACCCATAGTTATTCTGAAAATAGCTTAACCTCATGCACTTGTGTGTAATTTTTAACCAATTTTAACATTAAAATTGTTACAAACATTACTGTATACAGATTCTAGTTTAAATTACATAAAAATCAAATATTTTGTTTTTGGATGGCAACAAACAACTGGAGGGCATTATTTTTATTTGTGGGCGGCTTGTTGAATCGTTATGGACAAAATACAGCATGCTTACATCAAAATTGCAGCATATATTTGTTTACCTAATTTACTTACATCACATAAGACATATTTTATTCAAGATTTGTGCTTAAAATCACATATAAGTTTAAAAAGAAGTGGATGTATCTATTTTTTTGTAAAGGTAGGGAATATTAAAAAAAATTATAACCTAATCTGATCAAATGGTAAACAATTTTCTATGGAGATGGTGGGTAAACAACAACTTATGTGTGAAACTTTTCAAGGTATTTAGCAGAGTTGTGGAGTCTGTACGCCAAGTCTTCGACTCTGACGTCGACTCCTCTATTTTTCTACTGTCAGACTCCTTCATAAATGGTTTAAGTATATTAATAATTAGTAATAACAAATTTACTGCAGTAAAATGCTCCAATACAGATGACTTTATGGGAAGCTTCTTTGATATTGTGAATGTATATTTAAATAAATTTGTCAATCTAAATTTCAAATCTTGGTTGTAAAGAATTAAAAAATTTATAAAATTAAAATGATGTATCTAACATAATGATATAATATGCATAGTGTCTACTCAACTTGACCAATGAAATTCCCGACTTTTTCCCTGATCATTTCCTAAAATTCCCGGCTAAAAAGTATGTCACATCCTTCTAAATCCCCCACCCCCACCCTCCCACCTCATTTTCTACTAATCTTTTTTATTAATAATAAGTTTAAAATTTAAATAAACATTTTTTGAAATTGGTATTAACATTGTTTACTAGGAACTATAAAATATATTACACAGCTACAAACAAAACTACAGTTTGAAAAACATTATTATACTGATTTAATGATTATTACATTTCATATTTTGAGTAAAACAACATTTTCCCGGATTTTTGTTGTAATTTACCAAATTCCCGACTTATTCTCGTATTTTCCCGATCACTTCAAATTCCCGGCTAATTCCCGTTTTCCCTGATTTTCCCGAATGGTAGACACTGAATATTATATGTTTTTATTTTTAAACCAGAGTCAATACATTTTTAACAACTCCGACTCCACACAAAATTGTTTCCAACTCCACAGTCCTGGTATTTAGTGGAGGGTAGTATTGAAGGCAACTAACAGTTAACACGCATTAAAATTATGTTGAAATAGTTGTAATGACTATGCAATTACTCACTTTTACATAATACTAAAACAACTTAAGAAATTTGTATAAGATTAACAAGTTCCAATCCTAAAGAGAAATTTGGATTACCATTAACACCTAAGAAAACAAAAATAATTTTACATTTTAGAATATGTCACGGAAAAAAGAACTTTTGGTTGTGCAAACACGCTTCAAATCCTCATAACTTGCTTGTTTGTCAGAAATCTCCTACAAATAAATACCATACTCTTAATTTTGATGCAGTTATTATTGAAACAATACCATATCCTGTCAACATTAAAATATATATGCTACTATATGTATGTTAAAATAAGTAGTAAAAAATAACATCTTTCATTCTTACAAGCCTAAATGAGGACACTTGCAACAACAATAAAAATGTAAAGGCAGTGAGATTTTAACGGAAAGCATGGTGTAATTGTTTTCTTTCCAATGTTGTGAGTGTTACATGAATCACACAGATTCGACAGAGAATGGCGGAGGGGGTGATGAAGGCGGGTCGATACCTCTCCTGACTCTAGCGTCTCGAAGGAAAGTTGCCAGAGAGTGGTAATAGCCAGGACTGGTCCATGTTTCGTTGTGTGTACCAACTTCAAACTGTAGCAATTGTTTGTTGCTGCTGCCACACTTCTGATGCAGTTCGGACATCATACGGGGAGGAACGAGGTTGTCCGCTAGGCCCGAAACAAACAGTGTAGGCACAGTCACGTGCCCTATCTTGTTCAGTGAGAGGAACTATCAAACAAATACAATTTTTTTTCTTATAGATAAGAGCTAAAAATATAATAGTTCATAGTTCTGAAAGTTTCAATTAAAAAACTATTTATAATTGCTAGTATTTGTCAAACGCCTTAGCTTAGTCGGTAGCGAGTCTGTCTGTGGAGCTAAGGAACCGATTTCTGCTATTGCAGAACATTTTTACCATTAGTGTAATGTGGATTTTCCCTTTCACAAAGATGAATTAAGAGCAGAGGACTAGATGGTGTGATTGTTCAAGATTTGGTTGGTTTATAAGTCGGGCATTGAAAACAAAATCAAATCCTTAACTTTTATATTGAAAATACTAAGAAATTCCCTCCTGCAACCTTCGCATCCTAGTACCTGTTTAGATTAGACACTGTGCATTAATTACTCTAATAAGATAGAGATGAGCTAGGTTGGATTTTGGAGTAAACAAACTCACATTTGTATGGGTGGGGTTGGGGGGGGGGTCGTCGGAATGAGAAAAGGTGGGAAACCATTAAGGAAACTGCCCCCCTCCCCCTCACAATACACCCAGCCAGGATTTGAGCCTCGATTTCCCAGACCAACACAAGAGTGATGCGTTAAGACTAGGCAAACACCAATGCAGGTACTAAAATAATTGTCACTTTCTGAACACATGGTTGTATCAATCAACAAGCTAATTTAATATTAGGACACCCAGTACTTGCGTCCAACATAATTGTACTATATGGTATTTATATATTTTGAACTAGACATAATTTTTAAAGAAAAAAGTAAAGTAAAATGTAAGCTTAAGCAGTTTTAATAGGTTAATATAAAATATCATTGCTGAAAGCAAGCCAAATATTAAAATAAAATAGCCTACTTGTTGGAAAATGTGACGGCAACAAATCATTACAAATCAGCACAAACCTTGTTTTTGTAGACAAACAATGGCAGGTAGTGAAGCAGTCGCCAACCTATCAACACTTTGGCCATCTCTGGGATACTTGTGAATGTATTCTCCAAAATAAGACACCATATTTTCCGGGCATATTCAAGCTGAGAGGCGAGGTCAATGGCCACCGCACCACCTGTTGGTTAAATTATCAACCAAAATATGTTACATGTTATTTCATTTTTTAATTTCTCTACTACCTGTTCAAGTTGTAGGCATATCTGACAAATCACTCTAAAGGAGTGAAGATGAGGAACGAAGCATTTTAAAGGTAATCTACCTGCATTTTCAGTGGGAAACCATTTAGGAAAAATCATCCTCAGTAACCTGACTGGGATTCAAACTATCTCCCCATCTTAAGCAACCCAATCTAACACAAGAGTAACGTTTTAGACCATGTGGCATCTGAAGCAGATTTTAGGCTATATGTTATTGATATCCTATACACTGTCATATGAGACACCTACTGATGTCAATATAGTTCTGGCAGTAAACCAAATATAAGTGTTAGGGTACAGAGGAAAAGAGTGAGAAAGACAAATTTTAACTCAAATTGAGCTATTGATGCCATCTATTAAGCCAGATGTACCCAACATACGGCCCACATGTTGGATTGAAAATACTACTACTCTCCATAAGGATAAAACCAATTATCACGACCAATTCTTTATAACCAGCTGGTCTAGTCCAAACTACTTAATGTAAACCCTACTTCTCTTTTAGTTTTGCTGTAAATGCAATGGTTACATTTCATACACCGCTAAACATCTAGTTCTTATCAATGGATAAGGGTTGAAACCAAGAAATTTGTCTGTTAATAGAATTTAATTATTTCTCATTCCAAAACAGATAATAACAAGCCTCCCGTTCTGTCCCACCACTACAAGTATTGAATACCAGTGTAGTGGTGTGCCCACAGTTTGAATTTGTGTATTTAGTCAAGCCTTCAATAGGCTCAAAGAAAATATCAGCCTAGTGTGTGTTTTTTTTCAAATACCTGTTTGTAAATTATCAAGTCTCTTTCAAAATGTAGAAAAGTAGATAGCAAGTGTTTACGTTTTTAATGAATAGCGGAGTTAAGATTATTTTTGTATTGTTAATACAATTTGAGAAATCTTGTGGATTTTTATAAATATCTTAGCAGTGAAAAACTTCAAGCTTAATTAAAATTTGCAAGGAAATATTTGTATACATTTGGTAAAATCTACATTTGCAAACAAATGTTCTCAAGAATGAAAATAATTAAATCTAAGTGGTGCTACCGCATCATGGACAAACATTTGCACACAGTACTACGACCTTGTTTATCCAAACTTTCTCTAGATATCAATACAGTGTCACTTGAAACTAAAGTTTAGAAATCCCACTAAATTGGTGAGTTTGTGTATGTAGTGTATATATAAATAAATATACATATATGAATAAATATATGTATATAAACTTCTTGATAAAATTATATTTATTAAATATTTAAAATAAATGTAATTTAAAAAATAGTGAAGTACTTCAAAATAGTTTGGAATTAAATGTACCGGTAATGTAATTTATATTTTACAGTCCTCCTTTTTTAAGTGTCAAAAATAGTTGGGAGGGGTTGAAGGTTGCCAGAGGTGAGGAGATGTGTCATCTGGCCCGTTTATAATTTAAGATGGGCACCTTTATGTTCTAGACGATCATGAGACCTAAATAATAAACTTTGGATTATAAATTAGATTTGTTTTATCATATTTGAATTAATTTTTAAAATAATTGTTGGAGTCTTTATGCAGTTTGAGATATAAAAGTGGCTGTCCTTAAAAATGTGTGTGTATTAAATTGCTGTGGCGATGGCTACATATTATCACACTAAAATGTATTCAAAACTTTTTATTGGGAAAAGTTCTATAGAATGAAGGACTCATTTAGCTTTCTAGTTAGAGGTTTACTCGTCAAAGGTTATTAACTCCACACATATTTTGAGCTTTCAATGTTAATTCCAAGCAAAACATGTATATATTTTACTGAGGTTCACATCACGATGAAATCTTTAAAACAACCCCTCTCCCAGCTCTTTATTTGTTGCACCATACCACTTAGGCTAAGTAGGAGTCATTATTTTTAACCAAAGAGGAATATTTTATTTTGTGATGTATGGTACAATCATACACGTAAATAATTGTGGCCGAAAATATATGATCTCGAAGGTGAAATAAGAATGTTGAGTTGTGCAGTGTAAGTTTATGACACAAATGTTTATATTTTATAATTTAACTAAATGAAGTATAAAATTATTGTAGTATAGATGGATAAAATCCATTTTTTTAATAATCCAAAGCTTCATTTGGCATATTAATCTCAAATTTCACATATAAAATTAAGAAAATATAATTTTTTCAACTCTGATTTAGTTTTAACATTAACATTTATGTGACAATGTAGATTATTGGCTAAATGAATGTTAATATTTTGTGTTACTTTCAAAGATTTACACAAGTGATTAATTAATGGCCTGGACAAGTTGTCAAGTTTGTTCGATATTATGTTAGGTTAAGCCAGCAATAAGCACAACAATAGCTACTAAATGGATTTTGATTGAAAAATTATTTATTTATAATTTTTCTTTGAATCTTAGACCTGAATGTTTCTCAAACCACCAAATTTTTAATATTTTTAGGGATTCAAGGGATTAAAGTATTAAAAAGTGAAAAAAATGATTCATGGTTTTTAGTCATGATAAAGAATGTGTGTTGATCTTTAGTTTAATTTTTTGGGGAGATAATGTGTATTTTTAACCATTTGATATTCTATAAGGCTTTCAGGCATTTTATTTAAATTAACTATGTAGTCACAGATTAAGTTACTTTAATCTTACCTAAAGATCTTCCAAAGACAATGATTTCTTTGTGATTGATATCACTCCGAGATGCCAGATAATCGAGAGCAATTTTAGCATCCATACACAAGCCTGCTTCGGTAGGATTTCCTTGGGACAATCCATACCCTCGATATTCTAGCATCAGCACGTTGCACTGTAAGTTTTGATACATCCCTAGCACATTTTGCAACCTAAAAATCAAACATACATTTTAATTTCAACCAGATATTTTAAAGAGGACTTAAGTAGGTAATACTAAATCCCTTATACAGTTCAATTTTCATAGAAGAGCCTTTTAGAAAATACTGTACAAACATAAGTTAGCAAATTTTTTTACAGCCAACACTGATAACATTTTAATGTCATAGGTATTGGTAATATCTATCTAAAGTGAACAACCACATATCACATGACTTTACGCAGTGTTCTCCTAGAAATTCTTTTCAGCCGTGTGGCTTTAATTATGGAGTAGCTGGCCGGGACAGTGGAATACAGTACTATGCAATATTTGATTAATTTTGCAACAAACATTGATTTTAACTGGGTAGTCAATAAAATCAGCCGGGCGGTGCACCCAGTCAATAGGGATAACATTGCTTGACATATGAACACACCAAGAATATCCTAACTTTTTCTGTTAGAAGGTTCTTCTTATGAAAATTGGACTGTACAAGCCCCAACTTTATACAAGGCTGTTCATAACCTTTGTCCAGGAGTAAGTGAATAAAATTGAAGACACTATGCTTATACAGCTACTATGTTCAACTTTGATAAACCTTCATACATGTATAGTAGAGCGCCAATAATTCAGACATCAAAAATCCAGATCAGAAAAATGTTATTTATTAAAATAACCCTAATGGCATCAATATTAGAGACATGGCCGCCAAAATGCAGCTCAACCCTTGTTAAATCAAAAATTGGGAACTTTTTGGTTCAAATATTTAGTGAAGATGTTTCTACCTTATCATTGAGTTTTCATATAAGTATCTCATCTATGCTTATTTATGTTTATTTTTGGAATAGGTACTGTATTTTCAAAATCCTGGACAAGTCAATAATTCGAACTGGGTCGACCCCCAATTAGTCAGAATTATCGATGCTCTATTGTAGCCTATATGTTAGTATGAAGTGTATCCACCACTGGCTTCCTAAACAACACACACATTTTTTAAGATATAAAAGTAATAATACCTAGCACCATGTCTTACTACTCGTTCAGATTATACGCTTAAGTGCTAATTACACTAATGGGTTAGGAATTGGGAAGATTGAATATAGAACAAGTGAGCTTGCATTTGCATGGAGGAAGAGTGGAAACTAATTTAGGAAAAACCACCCCCAGTTCACCCGAGTGATATTCAAACCTCAATCTCCTTGTCCTCTACAGTTTAGCTCAGCACGAAACTCGCACATTAGCTAACTATGCCACCGAGTTGGGTTTTAAGGTAAGAAAGTAATAGGTGTTCAAAAGGTCCATATTCTAATCTATACAACTAAGAATGGGCGTGTGATGTCGGATAAGGCTGTCTCAAGAATATTGGTTGCCACGTTCTGTAATAATCAGTCTCACCACTCCAGAATAATTTCAGATATGATGTACATCCAACCCTATTTTCCAAATATGTAGACAAAGGTTATGGACAACCCCTTACATTCCAAGCTAATAGGTCTGCCTGGTAAAAAATATATATATTAAATAATTATCTAGCCTACACTTTTTGTTGTTTCTTAAATATGTGTTTAATAATCAATGTGTAGAAAATAAAATGAATAACAGCTTGGCCAACAAACCTGTGACCCATGTTGCCAGCATTTCCATGAAGAAACAACACAGTTGGCACCCTTATTGCTAGAGGTCCTGGTTGACGAATAAAAAACAGATGAATCAAAGTACCATCTGAACTACGGATGTTAACACTTTCATAAGGCATGCCAAACATGGAGGGCACGGGTACGAAAATTCGCGAGTGAGCAGGCATATCTGGATGGAAGAGGAGATTATCTTCGATGTGATAAAAAATTCCTAGAACCAAGAAATAATGTACAATAAGTATTATTATTTATTATTATTTAGCACCGCGTATTACTACCCGTTCTGGTTATACACTTTAAGTACTAATTACGCTAATGGATTAGGAATTGGGAAGGTTGAATTAGAGGAAGTGAACCCACATTTGCGTGGAGGGAGAGTGGAAAACTATTTAGGAAAAATCACCCCCAGTTCACCTGACCAAGATTCGAACCTCGATCTACCCATCCTCAGAAGTCGAGCTCAACACGACTAGTGTGTTAGCCAACTACACCACCGATGCGGGTTACAATAAGCATTAAACAAGGCCTAAATAAAAAGTATGAACAAATTATGTGACAATTTATAGCCTCAAGGGGAATGTTTCATGTTAGGCTATTAGGCTCTTCACTAATAATTTTAATTTACTTTTATAAGCTAATAAAAAACCGAGCCTACAACTAACTTTAATATTGTTCTTTGATCCACTGTATTTTAGTTGTGTGCAAAATAAATAAGAATATAGATTTTGTTAAATATGACAAGGAAATAATTGTACGCGCATAAGATGAGCATTGTTCCCATTGGACCACCGAAGCAGGTTTTGGTCTACCTATTAGATGAGGGAGTGTTCTAAGGTATTCTCTTGTACCCCCAATTCAAGCTATAGGGCTACTAGTCCTATTCAACATACTGGACGGTGCTTTGCATTTATTAAAGACTATCATGTTTCTTTGCAGCAAAGTCGTTATTAAGAATCGACCTCAAGTGTCAATAAAATATGGAAATGATCAAAATTAAACTTACCAATTATAGCTAAACAGAGCAATAAGAATGCAAATAGTTTTCCATACGTCCAATACACGAGAATACATGCCAGTATCGTGAGACCAGCAAATACCCAACACCTCATTAGTACTCCAACAAGAATTTGCAGTACTTTTGTACTGCGTACACCTAATTTAATTCTCATTTCGGCGTTTCCTTTTCTAACCAACAACTCTTCGAATTTTTGTGTTTGACAAGACTTTATCAAAGACATGTTTAAGCATTCTTAAGTCCAACTAAAATACATTTTATACAAGAAAAATTAAAGTTATTGGTAAATAAATTGATGATGTAATCATTTTAACTGTAACAGATATAACCACAAACATAAATAAAAACATAAAATCATTTAATAACGTTAAGCGCCATTGTTAAACTCAGGCACAGATCACAACACTCACGCAGATTTAAACATAGCTCATAGATAAAAGTTATATTCGCAACCTCTGCAACAAATAGTTTTATTTGTACGACTCGCAGGAGCAGCAGTGATGCCAACTTGGGGATTTTCCCCCCAAATTTATGGGGAACCAGAATGTAAAAGTTTTTTTTAAGGGGTACATTTATTTAGGGGGATTTTTTTTAGCGGGTACATTATCCAAGAAATTTTTTTTGAGGGCGTGAAATTGAAGTGTATATCTTGAAAAAAAAGTTAAAAAATAATGTAAAATTACACAGAACATAATAATTTGTAAACTGAGATAATGCTCAAGTGAACACAAAAAACACGAACTCACTACAAAAAAAATGCAGGACTCTATACAATTTATATTAAGCCTTGAACCAAACCAATAAACTATGCCAAATATAAATTTCAAGTGTGGTTTAACTTAAATATCAGAAAACTTTACTTAAACGTGATAGCTCAACGGCTCAAGTGTTAATGCAGTACATGGGAGGGCCTAGGTTCGATTCCCGGTAGAAGTTTCTTTTTATTCAATAGGAATTGTATCTCTTTATCATCTGCTAATATAATTATTATACTACTTCCTCATTTATCACTTCAATCAATTTGGTCGAAAATTGAAATAGGTAAATTCGTTCAATCATCGAAATTATGTGTGCGATAATATATTTTATATATTCGTAATACCGAACTATTCCACACCCACATAACCGTTTAATCTGGTTATTTTGGGGAGTTGCGCAGACTTGCAACATAATGACTGAGTATCTAAAGTCTTTTATTAGTTCTAAGAAAGACCAAAAGAATACGCTAATAAATAAATCGTATTAGAGTAACCTCAATGCGTTCCTAGATTATTCTAAATCGTATAAATTAAATAGTTCAAAGAATGATCTGTTATAGAATTACCGTCTAGTCCAGAAATGAGTAGTATTACCTTCTAAAATAACATTAATTTTAAGGTGTTCCAGCGTCTATCCCAGAAATTTGTCACGTCCACAAATGGTGATATTTTGCCATATTGAGTGTACGTTATAATGTCGTCCTCGTCAGTGTTTTGCTTAAAATTCAATGTGTGTTGTCCTTGGCGGTCCTCCACCAGAGGGCCGTGGTGCCCCTGTCTAGTTTCCCAGTCTCTTGATCTGTTCATCCTCCCGGTGCTCCATCTCACTCTCAATTACCATTCATCTTCCGCTTCACTTCATACATGTCCCATCCACGTCCGGTCACCCATCCTTCAATGTTTTCCACCTTGTCTTTCTCCCTAAATGTACAAATGTATATGTTATAAGGTCTCTGTCGACCTAATACCGGCGATTGGGCGGGTTTTTGAGTAAATTTTCCCGCCTCTATGACCCTGGATAGGTACAATCAGCCCGCCAGGGCGACAAAGATTTTCATGTTTAGCGTGTTTTTGTTTCTATGTCAGTTAACATCCGAGAGCCCCATCGGGGCTGGTGTTTGTTTTTATATGTCATTTATATTCTTTGTTTATTCATGTTTATCATATTTATTGCTACACAAAAATAAATTCCTTACAAACAAACAATAAGGCCTTAAGTAGGGAAATGAGTAGTATTACCTTCTAAAATAGCCTTATTTTTAAGGTGCTCCAGCGTCTATCCCAGAATTTTTGTCACGTCCACTAATTTTTTTTTTTCTAATGGTGTTGGCTAAAATCTGTTAGGTTATTGTGGATGTGGAGTAATCAGGTCCAGTATCACGCACACACTCCTAAATATTAGGTAAATTTATTTTATGAGCTATGGCTAATCTGGTAAGTTGTATTTACTTTTTTTTTTATACCCGCCATATTGAATTAAAATGCTTTTCAGAATGGGTGAATTTATTTGTCTTAGTATTTGTAAAATGTATTTATAATACCAATGTTAACCTCCTGATAATTTTTGTATGTATTATTTATCCATGCTGTTATATATCTTTTCCTACAACCATGGATTCTAAGTATAACATTACAGTGGGCCAAACATTTGGCAAACATAAGTTGAATGCGCCCAAAAACGTGGTGTTTACAGGTTCTCCTGTTTTAAAAAAAGCAAAATTAGAACATCAAAATCTTAACACTAGTTCGCCATCAGTATTTCATCAAAGAAAGTTACTTCCTGTATTTGGTGTCCGTAATAAGTAAGTTGAGTTTGTGTATTACACCTTATGTATTTAACATTTAAATAAGGAGTAAGAATGGCTTTTAACACACTGTCCATGGTGCTTACAAAACAGCACATGTTAACTCTAGTTGGACTATTAACCAGTTTTTTCACTCGCTATATTATTTATTTATCTATTAGATGGGTAGAAAACTCAAGGATGTTAGAGTAATGTCAATGCTGCCATATTTAAAACAATATTTTTATTCTAACAAGCATCCTCCAAAATCTGATAATTTTCATACATTAAGCAATTTTGTGAAAGTAGAACTTCTGACATCGAAGTTGGAATTTATGTTGTCAATTTCACTTGATTTGGAGCAATTTCTCACCAAATATCAGAACAATCAACCTCTATTGCCATTTATATTTGCAGATCTAAATAAACTAGGCCCTACTTGATCACTTGATGAACAGAATTGTAAACTGTGATGTAATGAATTCAGCAAATACTTCCAAAAAATTGTTAGCCTTTGATTTAAAGAAACAATCCAACTTGAAATCACTCCCTACTGTAGATATTGGGCTCGAAGCATCAGAAGCTTTGAAAGGAATTAAAGACATCAAGACACTTCAGTTCAGAGGAGATTGTCAAAAATTCCTAGTTGATCTCTGCAACAAATTTTTACATAAGTGTCCTCTCTCCTACAAAATTGTCAGGTTGCTAGTTGTCTCTCTCCCGCAGTCATGCTCAATCCATCTGTTAGGACCTATAGGATAACTTCTGCATTAGAAGTCTAGACAAGAGACAGCTATTTAGCATGCAAGCTGATGTTGTAAAAAGAGACTACTTGGACTTTGTATACAAGCAAGAAGTTATTGACTACCTTAAACAATTCACTTCAAGTGGTGACCAGCTCGATAAGTTCTTCATGAATATTTTTTCCTAGAGTAAATGTATCACAAAAAAATTTCTTGTTCTCTTCCACAGCAATGCAGCCATTGAGTGAAGTTTTTCTGTGAATAAAGAATGTGTGATTGAAAACCTACATGAGGACAGCCTTATTTCTCAACATGTAACTTATGATGCAGTCACTGCAGCTGGGGTACTTTTAAATATCACAATTTCAAAAAAGATTATTCATGTTGTGAGGAATGCATCAGGAATAGGGAAGAAAGAGATTGAAATAGACCTAAGTCAAAAAAGAAAAACAGCATCTGAAGAAATAAGAAAATTAGAAGTGAAAAGAATAGTTTTGTAGAAAGCAAAGGAAGAGGCAGAAGTTTTAGAACCTGAAATGCAAAAATTGAAAAAGTTTTGTGGTTGAATGAATTTTAACTTCTGTTTACATTCTAAAAAATTTTTTTTTTGTGGTTTTAACATCTTAATTTTTAATAATGTTAGGTAACTGCAATCCTCTATATTTCCAAATAATTTTTATCAACATAATATTTGTTATTTTTCATTGAAGATTCTGTATCTCTATTAATTTATATTCAGACCCTATTAAACAATTCATTATCAAAAATATAACTTGTGTAAAGTATCGACTGTCAAGGGGTGGTGGGGATAATAGTTAGTTTTTGTGGTAGAGTAAACTCCCCGGCTGTATTATTTGAAGTTGTGCCACCAAGGCTGATCACTTGTACCTCTAAAGTTCTACGAGTGAGGTGAAATGATCTACCGATTTTGCCAGGTAAAATATTTTCACATGCCTTCCAGGGTTCTTTTAAATGCCACATGGAACCGAAGGCTTTACTTCCCCTCCGAAGGATGTTAAGCTATGATTTTTTTTCTCGCTCAAGAAAAAGCCTTCAGCCTCTGTTGGGTTCGAACCCACAAACTTCAGGTCCTGAGGCGAGCACCTTACCCCAAGACCACTGAGGTCGACGGTGTTATAGGTTATTCAAAAAATGTAACATGTGTGTGTGTGCGCGCGCGTGCGCTTGTGTGCGTGTATGCATATTAAAGATGGGTCAGATCCACCTTTTTTCAACTCTGAAACTTCATTTTGCCATCAAATCCCTAATTAAAATTTGAATTTTAGAAAATATTGTAAGCATAAGTGTTTAACTTTCCCAATAACTATGATTTTTTTTTTCTTTCACTTCTGATTTTGTTTACATTAAGTTAAATGGTAAATTAATGACCTGGGGTTTGGTGGTTTTAACCACAAGAAACTATTTAACTATTTTAATACCTTTAACAAATAACTCAAAACTTAATAACTATTTAAAAAAATATATTATTATTTGAGTCTTGAATCCATGCATATTCCTTGTAGGTTCTAGGGTCCCATACTTAGTATATACTAGAATATATGTGTCAATACACTTGATCTTGATGTAAAAATGTTTAACTATGACAGACTTAGGCCTACCTTAACTTTATATCATTTTATGATTATGAAATAAGAATTGTTTGTCTCTGAATACCTTTCATATATACTGGATTTCTTTAAAAAAAAATACTGGAAATAAACTGGAATTTCAAAACTATTGTCATGTAGACACCCTTGTAAAGTGGTAATATATATTTTAAGGCTAAATAATGTGTGATTTAAATCTATTATTAGGTTTCTTTTTAACCTCGCTTAACCTAGCCTTTATTACTGTAATTACTTGGCTGACTTGACCTAACCTAATAAATTAGAATCTCAATTCATATTCATATTTATAGTAAACAATTTGACTCTCATTGGATAAGTGATCATGGATCAAACCACGTGTTGATTTGGTATGTTTATGTTTGGACTTGAGTTTTATTGAGGTGTCTAAATATTGTAAAAATTAAATAACTATTATAAATATAATTATATTATCATTGGTTTCGCTGTTACCGCTCGATATCTGGCACTTTCAAGATTTTTCTGTGGAGCAGTGGGTTTGGAACAGGGTCATACTTGACCTCTTGAGGACAATTATTATTATTATTATTATTATTATTATTAGCACCGCGTCTTACTACCCGTTCGGGTTATACGCACTTACACTAATGTGTAATGGTAGGGTGATTGTGAGATTAAATGAAGGACCTACAGTTTAACGTGGAATCCGAACCACGGTGGAGGCCTGGCATTCCCCACATTCACAAGATGTCTTGTCAGAGGTGTAGGAAGGGTTTGGTAATCAGATAAATCTGTGCCGGGACCGAGGATTGAACCCCGGCCGCCAGCACAGAATTGAGGACAATTGAGGAAGCTACTTGGATAAGGAAATAGCGGCTTCGATCTAGAAAACCAAAATTTACGACCAGAGGGTTTGTTGTGCTGACCACATAACACCCTCTTTTCACAAATGTTTGGCAGCATCTTCGCCAAAATACGGCGGCTGTTTGATTGGCAGGCCTAAACTCGCTTGCAAGTTTACTCTGTGAAGCTTTTTATTAGTATTATTTGCTGTTTTCTTGTGGGTAGGCTATAATGATGGTATTAAATTTTTAATGATTTGCCATCTTAAGTGAATTAAATGATAAGGTGCTCAGGCATTATTCCCTTAATGTGCTACCTAATTGTTGGGGTGAACCTTTGTTTCAGACTTTTAGCAGAAATTCACAAGTACTCTTCATTAATAGTAATTGGAGAGACTGGGAGTGGAAAAACTACACAAATTCCTCAATTTATGCATGAAGTTAAATTAGACAGGGATGGAATGATTGGTGTGACACAGGTAAGGGAAAGGTATTTAAACTTGACTTCATTATTTTATTTCTTTGGTTTGTTTTTTCTGCTTTGATAAAAGTGTTCTTTGAAATATGTTTGACTAATAAATCACATTAGGTGACCTGGTGGTCTAGGGGTAAGGTGTCAGACTTCTGTGCTGGCGGCCGGGGTTCAATCCTCGGTCCCGGCACAGATTTATCTGATTACCAAACCCTTCCTTCACCTCTGACAAGACGTGTATTAATCACAACTTGTGAATGTGGGGAGTGCCAGGCCTCCACCGTGGTTCAGATTCCACGTTAAACTGTAGGTCCTCCATTTCATCTCACAATCACCCTACCATTACACACTAGCCTAAGTGTTTATAACCCGAACAGGTACCAAGACACGGTGTTAATAATAATAATAATAATAAATCACATTGAATTTGTTATCATTATATTAGGTTTAGCTATGGATCAATTTATCTTTTTAACCGGTTTCGGTCACTGCTTGGTCTAGGCGCTACTCTTGCAATAGACTAGACTGCCGAAGACAGCCGAGATCAGGGTTCAATCCTGGTGGGGTGTAATGAGGGTGGTTTTCCCTAAATAGTTTTCAACTCTCCCTCCACGCAAATTCAAGTACACTTACGTCTAAATTTACTTTCCTAATCCCTAACACATTAGTTTAGTTAGAGATATAATCCGAACAAATGTAAGACACTATGCTAAAAAAAAATTTAAAAAAATGTATTCTTTAATCTAAATATCAAATGCTAAATCTCCATTTTCTTACATTCTGATCTCGAATTCTAACCTTGTAAAACATGAAAGCGTTGGTGGTAGGTTTTTTTTCTCTCTCTTCAATTCTGATTTGTTCGCATTCATTTTTAAGTTGGGCTCAAAAATTTCCAGACATATAGGCCTAAACTAACTTGTTTTTGTTTTTTAAATGGGAATTCACATTTAGTGATAAATTAAGTCTCAGCTCAGGTTGTTAGACGGTTAGCCTATATCTAATAGTTATTATGTTGTACCTAACCACTGATATACATCATAATAGTCTGGATTTGAAAATATTTTTGAATCCTTGAATCTTGAATATATGCTTGAGGATTCATAGATTATAAAGACGCATCCCTGCATTATACATATTTTATGTGATGTTTGCTAGCCAAGACGTGTTGCTGCAATGACGATTTCTCAGAGGGTAGCACAAGAAATGAACACTACTCTTGGAGAACTTGTTGGTTACTCTGTCAGGTTTGAAGATGTTACTTCAAAATGTACAAAGCTAAAGTATCTAACTGACGGAATGCTACTTCGAGAGGCGTTGCTTGGTAAGTGTTGATTGATATTTAATTCTACACACATATAGTTTTCATTACAGCCCTTTAAAAGCGAGGTTTGATCCTAACCAACTGCATTGAAGCTGGATTTTACTAGAGTTGGTTCAAATTCAGTATTTTACAAATCTGAATCCAAAACAAGTATTAAATTAAAAGAATGTGGACTGGTTATCACATAATTTTGTTGGAGCATAACCACAAATAAGCTAAGTATACAAGTAGCGGACACTATTTATCTTTAATTTAATAGAACTCTTGATTTGGATTACACTTTAATAATTTTCTTTCATATGATTGGTTGCATTATTATGAATTGTACACTATAATTTACGCACTTAGTGCTATTAATTTCATAACATATGACACAATATTAGAATAGTGTCCACTAAAATAGGTCAATATGACAATGTTCGTTTTTCCAGATCCATTGCTTTTGTCCTATAGTGTGATAGTTCTTGATGAAGCTCACGAGAGAACAGTTCACACAGATATATTGTTTGGTGTTGTGAAGCAAGCACAGAAATTTAGGACTGAAAGGAGCCTTAAACCATTGAAGGTTAGTCTATTATTTTTTTTACAAGAGAGATTGAGATGTACAAATATAAAAGTATATACATTTATTTTGTGAGGTGTACATGATATAGTGAAGGAAGCAAACAAGGGTGAGATGGTACAAATGCGTAACAAGGATGGAAAAGAAAAGAATGCCAAGGTTAGTGATGTAGTCGAAGTTTGGAGGGAAAATACCACAAGGGAGGTCAAGGATAATATGGGAGGAGCACACAGCACTATTTACTATTTAACAGCGAGATTGAGGCCAAGTTTCTTTAATCATTTTTGTTGCATTTTTACGATTTGAACCACTCTATACTTGCTTTTGGCTTTGCCGGATACATTAACATATTTTTAGGTAAATTGGTCTCAAAGTAAAATGAATGAAACTTTTTATGTTTATCTTAAATAATAAATAAATATTGTGTAGTAACTTATTTGTACTATGTTCTTCATAATATCCCCCTTTCTATCCTTTGCCAGATCAAGGCTTGAATGGTAGACCTCCACCATCCTGTTTTGGTCCATATTTCTTCAGCTCACACTGTTTTTAATCGACTCCAAACATCTCATTCTGGGCCTTTTCCTGGGTCTCTTTCCAGTCATTCTCATTACCATTGCTTGCTTCGGTAGTCACCTTCCATCCTCTTAAAATGCCCTAACCATCTCCGTGTATTCTTGTCAGGAATTCCTTAGTTCCTATTCCTGTGTTTTCCAATATTATCTAAATAATATAAAATATACATTTTTAATTTTTCTCTCAAAGTAAAGTTTTTTTGTTTAATTTTGATTTAAAAATGGCTGATAAAACTTAAGCAAAATTAAATTTTATTAATATTTAATTTTAATGTGATAGGGAATCATTTGTTTAGTTTGTGTTTAGATCTTGGTGATGTCCGCCACGATGGATGTGGACCACTTCAGTCATTATTTTGGGAACATTCCTGTTGTTTACCTTGAGGGCCGGCAGTATCCAGTTCAAGTGTTTCACGCTATCAAAACACAGGAAGATTACGCATTTAGCTGTCTCGTCACTATTTTCCAAATACATAAGGATGCACCACCAAAGTGAGCTAACACATTGTTTAAAAATATCTTAATCTAGGAATACTTTAATTGGGTCATCATAGCGATCATTGGCTCCTTTTATTTGTTTTTTTTAAATTGCTATTTTCACAATTCCCCTATCATTGGTGTGTTTTTACAGGCACATAAGCAAGTGAAATTTCTACTTACTGCATGAAGTTTCACATAAAGTTAACTTTGTGTCACCCATTGCCGACCCCACTAGGATTCAAACTAGTCTCCCAGAATTGGCTATTGTCTAAAATTCAGTGCTTCGCTCCTTTAAAACCTGGTACACATACTGTCATGGATATTCTAAGTCAGGAGTGGCCAGACTTATGGATCTAGTTGTAAAGTGGTTGAGGTTTTAGGCCCTTAGCTCTCGACCATTTCATTTATATAATTATATTAGTTTGTTAATTTAACACCATTCTTAAAATCACCAAATTCCCTATGGATGTAATAGGCTCACAAGTGCCCAGTATTTATAGTATTTAAAGACATTTTATAACATTTTATATATTGTTTTACAAAATCCCCCCTTAGGTTTATAAGAAATAATGTTAACACTATCAAGATACTGCAAGTCCTAAACTCATAGAACATTGTTTTTACAATCGTTAAGGCCTATTTTAACAAATAAGTCTTAAGCATCTTCAATCTATTATTCTTTTCTAGGCCTAATTTAATTTTTATATTACTATCAAATATTTAATTATAAGGAAGTGTGTAGTTTAATGTTAATTATAAGTTGTCCAAATCATAACCAAAGTTGTAAGCAATATATATTTTAAATTTCAATTCATTACTTCATTTTTAAGTCTTTAACTTTTAAATCTAGTAGTTTTCATTCTTATAAAGACTTTGTTGAAATTATAGTGTAATTTAATTTTATTACTTTTACCTTTCACTTTTAAGCATTGTGCCATTTTATTTTATCTGTACCCTGAAGCTGTGAGTTGCATGTGTGGCTTGAATGTGTGGCTTCATAGTGGAAAGGGGAGGTTTGGCGTGAACAGCTAGCCAATCAGCACATCATATTTTAGTGTCTGTTTTTGATATTATGTGGAAGGGAAGCATCAGACGCAACACACTTGCCGGTTAGCTCACTAGCGAATAAGACATATACTAAAAGGTACAAATAGTCGTTCTTCCCGTGTTGTCTTTAGGAGTTTGAGAGATGGGTGGAAGAAAAGAGAGACCACTATGTGGCTAATTTATCACAACTATAACCATATTATGTGTATCTTCAAGTACTAATTAATTTTTTTCTTTTCATTATGTAACTAGTGGTTTAAAATTTAATAAAATGTCTCTCAACTTTTCTCTAAAATAAAACCTCAGAATCAACCTCATAAATTTCAATTTCTTTAATTGACTACATTCTCCACCCCCACCATTATTTAATTAACCCCGAGAAGCTCACTGAACCCACTGGCTGCCGTGGACAATATCTAAGGAAGAAGATGGAGAGGGAGAGACTGGAGAAGTTCAACTAGTTAGATAGTGATCTACTTCAGAGAAAGAAAACCATTTGCTGTCTACTACGGAGCCATAAGCTTATATTGTTTATTTCATTGGTAAAAAATAAATCACTCATTTTGTGTTTAATAGTAAAAATTATATTGCATGTAAAAATTTATCTTTCATCGACTGAAATTGAGTGTTTCATCAAAAATCATGCTATTATATACACATTTTATAACACTATGTCCCTACTATTTTAAATACAAAATATTTTAAAGTAAGCTTAAAATAACAATATTTTCTATATACCCTTGAATTATTCATTAAAAAAAACGGGTGGGAACTGAACAATTGTTTGCCTGAATGTTCCCTGGCGCAGGCACGAATAAAGGCTTCATTGCAATAAGTTATTGTTATGCCATCTATCAATGAACCATTGTACTTTCAACCAGTCTGAATACTTCATATTGAAGCTACCATTTCAATCATATACTTTCGCCATGAATAAAACAATAAATGAGACAAAAATATGTTTCGGATAACGGTAAACAAGTAGAAAAATAGCTGCAAGGCCTGTGTGGATCGTTGTCCTAAACATGCGCCAGGGAATGGGTTAAGATGGCCACGATTTCATGCAATACATTGTTGTATCCTCTTCTCAAATATTGACATGGCTTTGCACAGTGTCCCTTGTTGAATTACTTCACTTTCTACTACAATTCTTTCTTTTATGTTTCTGGATTGTGTTTGGGTGGGTTGCATGAACATGCCAATTTAACATCCCCTGACGTTTGGGCGGTGTGGGCCGTTGTCCCATCTTGCTGGAAACACATGTTGGCATCCATGCTCTTAAGTTGCAGTTTAGGTGTCAGAAAGGTCGAAAATCAATGAAGGTGCCTCACAAAATGTTTCTTGGTCACCTCATTTCACGATTTGGGGACATTGCCTGGCCACCGCATTCACCAGATTTAACAGCTCCAGACTTTTCCTTGTGTTGTGGAAGTTGAAGCAACTCAACAAGAGGCAATGTGCAAAGTCGTGTCAAGATTCAAGAAGTGCATACAACAAGGTATTGCATATAATGGAGCCCATCTTAAGAACATAGTTTAGAAAGAAAAAAAATCAAGGGTATCAACCTTTCATTGTTATTTAGTTTAATTTGAATAATTTAGAAGTTAATACAGTAAAGAGATAAGTGTTATTAAATGGGCTAACACTTTATGTCCTACCTTGTAGTTTCACTGAATTTTTTTTTCTTCGTCAAACACTTGAATTTGAAGGTGAGATATTTTGTTGGATGAGAGTAAGTAGTTTCTCTGGCACAATAAACAAAGGCAGGATTGTAAATGTTCATCAGTCAGACAGCTTTGTTTGATATTTATATTTTATAATATTCGGTTGAGAAAACATTGCAAACCCTCTTTTTCATTTTCTTTCTGTCAATCTCTTTTAATCGATCACAAAGGTGATCAACCGGTAGATTGCAATTGACTATTTGGCCACCTCTGTTCTAAGTTATATTTTAACGTTAGATGTATTTGATTGAAAAGAAAATGTATTTACATATTTGATTATAGTAAAATTGTTATGACATTAGTCTATAAAAAATTATAAAAGAATTTTTTATCTTCAGATTTGTTTGGATAGGCCTGTAATACTTTATTTTTATACAGCAGCAGCAACGATTTTTTTTTATTTGTGCAATGCCTTACAATCATTTTAAGATGTATATTTTAAGAAAATGCTTATTTGCAAGAAAAAATATGCCATTTCAAATGTTTCACAGTTGGGATATCTTGGTGTTCCTAACTGGCCAAGAAGAAATAGAAGCCATGGCATACAACATTCGTCTTATTTCCAAGGTTAGCTTTAAAAGTAAATTTTTAATTTATACAAGACTATAGATCTAAAAAAGATATGCCGAGTAAATGTTTTTATTTTTTAGCACCACGTCATAATACCCATTTTGGGGAATGGACACTCGCACCCTCCAGCCAGCTGTTGACTCCCATCAAATATTTTGTCCCAACCGCTCATAATATTTCAAATTCCCAAAATTTCTCTAATATGTTAGGGAAGATGAATTTAGAGGAAGTGTACTCGCATTATTGTGCCTCATTGTTCGGTCAGCTCTTGTATCTTTTCTTCGCACTTGCACCGACCACACCTACCACCCTCTCTACTGCTTGGACTGCTCCCCAGTTCATGTTCTCTGAGCCGTCCATTCAGTTCCCAACTGTACTCAGCGCCCATGAGAACTCTTCTTTCTATTGGCTCGCTTGGCGACCATTATCTTTCACGTTCTCACTTGCCAATGAGAACTCCCATTTTTTCCCATTGGACAAGACCATGCAGCAGCTGAGGGTATTTAACACGGTGGTTCCTCGGTCAGAGTTCAGTCGGCAAATAGCGCCATATTTTCAAAAGAGCTAATAAATTGTCTTATGTTATGAAGGAGCAATATTGTTTTAGCCCTCTCTCTTACCCCCCATCATCCTACCTCCCACCACGACTCATGTTGCCGGGACATCCTTCTGTTCCACCACGACTAACGTTACGGGGACACACTTGCCGAGATTTCTCCCACACCTACCCACACGTGTCTGAACACTACGTCGCCGTCGTCGCAACATCAACCAGTTACCCCCAAAGCCGCAAGCAAGGGATAGCAGTATTTTCATTGAGGGAATGTGGAAAAGCAATTTAGTAAAAAAAAACTGTCCAGGATCGAACCCTGATTTCTCCATCATCAAATGTAGAGTTTTTTCCTCTGTTCAAAATGTAGAAAGTTTGCATTTTATTTTACCTTTGAAAACTTAGGATAGACTTTGCTTTGAGAGAGAAAAAAAATCTGTTTCAACAACAAACCTTTTGCCAATAAAATACAAATTTATGTTCCACTTTTTGTGCCGATATATATACATTATGAAAATTGAAAAATGACACCTGGACACAGGAATCGAACCCGGGACCTTCGGCTTAGTACGCCACTGCTCTTACCACTGAGCTATCCAGGATTCGTCCTGTGCCCATGGTCATTTTTCACTCATAGTTTAAGGCAGAGTCTAAGATGAGTGAAGAATGACCATGGGCATAGGACGAATCCTGGATAGCTCAGTGGTAAGAGCAGTGGCGTACTAAGCCGAAGGTCCCGGGTTCGATTCCCGTGTCCAGGTGTCATTTTTCAATTTTCAGAATATGATATCGGAGAGGTGTTATCCTCACTAAAATGCATTAACAATAGTCCCGGCTATTGTTTCACTATATATACATTAGTTTATGTGACAATAATTTTTAGTAATTAAATTACATGTTATTAATTCATGTGTATCACAAACTGAAATGTGATGGTTATCCACAGGATCAATCATGATAGCTGAATCAAAGTCAATTAATTAAAATATGACAGCCTGGAAACTAAAATTGAACCTAGAACCTTTTGCTTTGCTCGCCAGGAGGTCTAACTGGTAGAGCATTGTTGAGCAAAGCTAAAGGTCCCAAGTTCATTTTTGGTGTCCAGGTTATTATTTTTCACTTAACTAAATTAAATTATATTATATTGTAATAATATCATAATTAATAAATGGGGACAAAATATATTTGCAATAAAACCTTTTTTATATGATACTCGGTGTCTAAAGTTATATAAACATGCACAATATAATATTTCTCAAACATAAAATATTTTTCAAAAACAATTCAAACTTTTATTCAACTTTGTGAATATTTAATATATGAGGCATCCAAAATTTTCTGGACTGGTACCACCATCTGGACATCAGATGTAGTAGCGCTATGCAACAGTAAATGGTAGCACTAGCATCTCTTGGGAGTCAGTATGCCAAGTTGCATGCAGGTGGGTGGTTGTGCTAATTTTTCACATCCATTTATTTGGGGTCGTGTGTGTGGCCTGTGGTGCTTTTCATGATGAATTTCATAAAGAAACAATGATTGTGCATAAAATTTTGTGCTAATCTCGGTAAAAGTGTGACATACATCCTGACAATGATTCAACAAGTGTTCTTGGAAGAAAGCCTAGGCTGTACAAAAGTGTTTCAATGGCATACTTGGTTCAAGGCTGGTATAACATCCTCTGAAGACAACAAACCCACAGGGAGGCCCAGCAGCTGCACAACATCCAACAAGGTTGCCAAACTTCAACAGATCATACGCTAGGATTGATGTTGGACCATTCACGGCCTCGCTAAGAAGGTGGGAATTGGTTATGGAATATGCCAATGGATTCTCATTTCTTAGTTAGGCATGCACCATGTCGATATTTGTATTGAACTTCATCAGGTCACCTCCATTGGTGTAACCTTCTTGTCCAGGGTTATCGCAGGTAATGAGAACAACAATCTTCCCAATGGAAAAGCCCAAACACCCGAAGATCAAAAAAGGACAGAAAGTTGAAGAGCATTGTCAAAAGCCTGCTCATATTTTATTTTTTTTACATCAAGGGGATCATACACAAAGAATTTATCCCAGCAGGCCAAACAGTCAATTCCACTTCCTACTGTGGCATTTTGCATCGACTATGGAAAAATGTGAGAAGACAAAACTCCAAACTTTGGCGACAACAGAACTGGCTCTTGCACCATGACAATACTCCATCTTATGCTATCCCTTTCACCCAGGATTTTTTGCCCAAAAACCAACTGATTCTCATCCTCCACCCACCCATTCCCCTGCAACTTATTTCTATTCCTGAAAATTAAGATCAAGCTGAAAAGCCACCGGTTTGACACTATTGAGAAGATACAGGTGGTGCTGCACGCTCACAGAACATGACTTACAAGGAACCTTATAAAAATGGCAGAACCAGTGTCAACCTGCAGAAGGGGACTACTTTAATGGAGATGGTGACCACTAGACTCTAGGGTGAGTTTTACAAGTTGTATAGCATCAGTTCGGAAAATTTTGGATATTACCTTATAATTGAAGAGGGAGACTTTGCATACGCCTAATACACATTAGTATGTGTGTTTTATTATTTTAAGAGAGAATAGGTTAAGTTTTCTCAAGCACAAACAGAAGTGCGGTGTTTTATTTGATTGTATGGATGTGAAACGTGGGTTTGTCAGGAGAAACACAAGAGCAAGGTGAATGTGGTTGAAATGAGATTTATAAGAAATGTATATGGAAAACAAACAAATTTATCTGATGACCAAACCCTTCCTTCACCTCTGACAAGACATCTTGTGAATGTGGGGAATGCCAGGCCTCCACCGTGGTTCGGATTCCACGTTAAACTGTAGGTCCTCCATCTCATCTCACAATCACCCTACCATTACACATTAGCGTAAGTGCGTATAACCCGAACGGCTAGTAAGACGCGGTGCTAATAATAATAATATATGGAAAAATTTGTATGGATAGAGTTAATAATGAATTGATACTGGAAGAAGTGTGGTTCAAAAGGAAATCCAACTGGTCTTTGGGAAATAACAGTTTTACATTAGTTCAGGCATATTGAGAGGATGAGTATGGATCAAGTGATGAAGCAAATATATGAAGGTAGAGTGTGTGGATCAAATATTTGAGGTGATTAAGTAATATGTGGTTAATAGTTGTAGACGAATGTGTTAACAAGAGAAACATTAATAGTTTTGAGAATAAAAGATTTTTCATGACTTGGTTGAAGCAAACACAAGCAAGGATAGGGAATCATGGAGAAAGTTAGTGAGGATGGATTAAGTATAGAGCTGTGGTTTTACTAGTTTGCACAATTTATAGTTTACTCTGTAAGCGAACAGCATGCATGTGTGTGTAGTTTTTTAATACAAATAATATACTATGCATGCTTTAACAAACAAACTAACTCTGAATCAAAGATCCTTCACATCTCTGGCTAAGACTATCCCCTTTTGCAGGACTTGGAGGGCAAGTGTGTACCACTTAAAGTGTACCCGCTTTACTCCTCTTTGCCCTCCCACATGCAGCTGGATGTGTTCAGGCCAACAGCCCCAGGAATGAGGAAAGTGATCCTTAGCACCAATATTGCGGAGACATCCGTCACCATCAGTGGCATCAAATATATTATTGATAGTGGCATGGTCAAGAACAGGTAAGTTGACACGCCGATTGTAATATACTGAAATAATGTTTTTTCACCCCATCTTTTTTTATAAATGAACCCTTATATAAAAAAATTATCTAGATCTCTTATTCAAAACTTTATTCGACTCCATAATGTAAAGGTTGGTTTGGGTTGAGGGAACCAGGATATTTTTAACTTTGCCTTGTGATCGATCTGCCCACACTCTAATATAGAATTCTTGGCAGTTATCATATTTTCTTCGATATGATACTTTTAAAAATATTTCTAGCTTTTAGGGGTGTGTGAAGCTTCAAAACTTCAACTTGGTTTCAAAACATATATCAGCTTCAACTTTGCTTTAAAAAAAACACTTCACTTTGACAGTTAGGAATCTTCTCCAATAATGGTCAATTTATGGCCATTCTTTGCTGTTATGTATAGTACAAGATAATATTTATTAGGGAAAGTTTTAAAATAATTGAATTTTAAGTTGTAATAGAAACTTTATTCGTCAAAATTTAAATATATATTAGAAAAAATTGCGTATTAAAATTACTAACAAAAAAAATATATCTGAACTTCAATTTGGCTTCAAATATATTTTCACATATTTGATTCGAGAAGTTGAATTGAAAAAGTGGACTTCACACTTCGCACACCCCTAATTATATACATAAAATCACTCTGATAGCTGGAGAGAGATTGACCTTTAGAGGTACAAGCTACAAGACAAAGGAACCGAACAATACCAAGTGTCTCTTTTAGTTCACTCAAATACATTGTTGGGGCAACATTTAGATATATTGATTCAGAGTCTTTCGAAGTTTTTGAATGTATTATGAGACCATTAATAAAGACAAAAAAATGGTATCAGCAATGTATACTTGTAATACTGGAGGCAAGATACACCAATCTGTTTATTGTCATAATCAAAACCCTTGAATCAACTGGAAATATTTAAGTAATTTGAAGAATTGTATGACAACTACGATAATTTCACCAGTATGATACTACTAGATGTGTAACTTAACTAAGAGGAGTTTGCACCCCCCCCCCCTCCCCCCCTCTATGCAGGACTTGAAACCTAATTGCAAAATTGCAAGTTATATGTTATATCAAGAAACATGACAGTCAAAAGAAATTATCCTCCCTTGACTAAATAAAGGAAAGAAGCAAGAGCAATATTTTTATTAAAGGAACAGCCAAGAGAAAATATTTGTGTGGGCCTTATACAAAGTCATAGCCTAGATGAGTTGAAAACCTAGATATGAAAAAAGCCATTGTTTTTTTTTAAACCTTTTACTTGATATTGTTGTTTTGCCTCATAACCACACATAATTGATTTAATCCTATTTAAAAGAATGTACACAAGGGGCGTATCCCTACTTTGAACTAAATGGTACCTCAAACTATTGTTACTACTGTATATCTTTGTATGCAACCTGAACAGTTTGTAAGATGAGGCAATCAAAAAAACTTCATTTTGAAAAGTATTCAGGGATTCAAATCCCTATTCTTGATTTTCATCTATTTCATCTGGTCCTCAATTATAATATAACACTGTTAGCTTGTCAATTCAATGGCTTCTTCATCTGTGTTGTGAACAATATGATTTTAAAAATCCAAAAATGTCAAATTGTAATCTTGTTTGGTTTCAGGAGTCACCACCCTGGGACTGGGCTGGATGTGTTGAAAGTTCAGAGGATATCTCAAGCCCAAGCTTGGCAACGCACGGGTCGGGCTGGCAGGGAGTCCCCAGGGTTCTGTTACCGCACCTACACCCATCAGGTCAGAGCTAGAGTACAAGTTTTATAGGAATCTTACAGATATAAAAGTTACTAGTGTAGCGGGCTAACCAGTCAAGCCCCATACAACCTAAATCAACTACCAAGAATAACATTTCTTGAAATAAAATGTATATGGATTTCTAAATATGTGCACATATCTATACAAGTATAACTCCATTTGTTACATCCCACGCCACGATAACATCGCTGAACAAGAACGACTCCATCAGATGTTAATGAATCAGATAGCCGAAGCTATCATCTATGCATTTTAGTGAGGATAGCACCTCTTAGATATCATATCCTGAAAATTGAAAATTCGTCAGCTTATAAACATGTGATTATATAAGATCACAGCCATCAGACAACGCAGCCACCTGCGACTCGGTAGTTGGCATGATTGCAGGATTGATAGGAGTAGGCGGCTTCATCAGCCATTATCTAGGTTTTAGGACCTGTTTTCACGTACGTTGAGAGTATCTGTAACTCTTGTGGGTATAGTTTATGTGATGTAGGTTAGTCTTTAATCTTTTATGGCGTGTTGTACTAGCCTTCAGTGCTGTCTCGCATCACTGTTATCTGCTCAGTCCTTAAGACCAGTCACTTAGTAAAAGGTGTGTTTCACTCCTTAGCCTTCAAGAGCATGTTATAGTCTGCAGGGCCTTCAGGCATGAAAGGGGCTGTTTAGGTTGTTCCAGGCCTGATGGTTATAACTAGTTAGGTATTGGTTGGCATTCCTAGGGTAAATATGGGTGCCTCATGCCTTATTGTTGTTCACCTTGTTGCGGTGATCAACCTGTGGGTCTTTCTGCCCATCTGGCATAGCTCGCGTTTAACATGTAATTTCATTATTGTTGTTCACCTTGTTACGGTGTTCAACTTGTGTGTCTTTCTGCCCACCTGGAATGGCTCGCGTTTACTATGTAATTTTATTATTGTTGTGGTACTCAACTTGTGGGTCTTTCTGCCTATCTGGCAAGGATCGTGTTTATTATGTGATTTGATTATTGTTGTTTACCTTGTTGTGGTGCTAAACTTGTGTGTCTTTCTACCCACCTGGAATGGCTTGCGTTTATTATGTAATTTTATTATTGTTGTGGTGATCAACTTGTGGGCCTTTCTGCCCATCTGGAAAGGATCGTGTTTATTATGTGATTTGATTATTGTTGTTCACCTTGTTATGGTGCTAAACTTGTGGGTCGTTCTGCCCATCTGGCATGGCTCGCGTTTGTTATATGTTTTTGATATTGTAACTCTGAGAGGCCGTTTCTCGCCCTCCTTGTTGATCGCTAAGCTTTAATGGTTTTAATTTCCACGATCCTGGCTAAAACCGATTGGTGCTTGCGAGGCCATTTTATGCTCATGCCTAGAACCCTAAATTGGAACTTTCGCTTGTTATTTGACCGGAATATGTATGACCGGGACAAACTCTCAATTTCTCAAAATCTTTGTAGCTCCGCTGAGAGAGATCAAGCTAGCTTCACTAGCGTGGATGGTCTTCTTTCCTTAAAGTAGAGCTGCAGATTTGTTTTGCTGAACTGATTCTATTTGGCTTGCAAGTAATTAGTTTCAACTAATTAACTTGCTTTTGTATAGTGTAGAATTTTCAAGTATATGTAATTGTTCAATGACTAATGCAGCAATTGTATTTTAGAAGGGGACTACTAGTATATAGCATAAAGAGGGTCTTGCCTGTTGTACGCAGATATTGGCACTTTACGCCATGTAAACTACATGAGTGGGGTTACTTGTTTACTTGTAATAGAGTCACTAATTTTAAGCCATCGTTATAGGCTTCTTTTTGACAAACGAGATGATGCTTTGATATTCCTTTATTTATTTGTTGTTAACTGGTCTCATTAAAACTCATTTGCTTACATACATCTCTATCTTTTGTTTTTACGTATTCTTTATTTATGAATGTTTTCCCTGTCTGTATCCGGGGTCTCTAGACTTATCTAGAGTGCAGGTGCACTAGATTTACTTTAATGTATTCATTCATCAAGTCATGCTATCTGCAGATGTAACTTATTCATATATCAAGACATCAGCAGCTGTCACTTTTGTGACATTTTATTAAAACCTATAAAACTATATTAATAATACAGTAAAATGTTATCATTTGTTTTTATTAATCACTTCGTCTTACCACCTCTTCAGGTTATACACATATATGATAATTACTTTAATGGGGCAAGGATGAGGAAGGAACTATTTTCAAGAGAATCTATTTGCATTTGCATGGAAGGAGATTGAGAATGTTTTAGGAAAAACTACTCTCAATAGACCTGACTGGGATTCGAACCTCGATATCCCTGTCTTCAGCAGGCCAGTATATCACTGTTACACAACCAAGGTGGTCAAATCCCTGAACCTGCAACCTTTCAAAACTAAAAATATGGGAACTGGCCCATCAATATACCTATTACCAAATCTGGATAAGCCCCTAACCTCAACCCTAGGTAATTCCTCTCCTTCCTACCAGCACACTTATTACTACAGTCAATATCACAATAATAATGATAATGTATATAACATAATTTCTATTTTTTCTATCTATTTATTCAAAGTGCTGCCATCTATACAGTGATAACATAAAAAAACAGTCAGCTGTGGACAGTCAACCTTGCAGTTCAACCAAGAGCATCAGTCTACTCTCTTGAGCTTTTGGCGCTGTCTGTAACAGTGAAAGCTTGTCCTTGAAAATGTGTTTGTGTGTGTTTTTTTATTGTTCTATCTTAACAAAAATTCTACTCCATTATCACCAAGGTAAGTGTGCTTGATATCCCTCCTAATTCAAACCATGATCAAAGTAATTGTAAGCAACATATATTCTAAATTTCAACTCATTAACGTCATTAAGTTATTGGGCTTGTTATATTTCTACCCTGAAGCTGTAGTCTAATTTGAGACACACGTGTGGCTTCACAGTGTAAAGGGGAGTTTTGGCGCGGAACCACCAGCCTATCAGCGTTTAGCATTTGGCGTCTATATCTTTTACCTTGAGGGAGAACGCAAGTGGATGGGGACACTTCCCGAGTAACACACTAGCTGATCGGACATGCCAATCTTTCTAGCTTGGTTTACCAGGTTTTTCTAACGATGGAAAGGGTATGTGTGAAATAGTGTCCACCATGGTGGGTTTAAGAACACTCTATCTTAATAGCATGACAATTTCTGTTTAATATATGTTTCGGGGGTGATTCGCATCATGTACACTTGATAATATAATGGTGACATGTAAATTGTAGCTCAAGGATATTTTTCTTAAACTGTAATTTCGGACACTATTTAGATTTTTAAAATATATGCTAATCTTGGCAACCTTGTCATTTTATCTGTCCTTGATTCTCAGTCCCCACAACTATTAAAAAACCGACGATTTATTTGATGTGATACCGAGAATACTGACTTCATTGAACCAATGACCCTTGTCCAAATGGAGTTTAAAAAAAAAGAGGTGGGGAAGGTGTGACAAGGTACAAAGTGATTATCTGTGACTTAAACTGCTACCTACTGTAGTAATCAAGTGATTATCTGTGACCTGTTAGTAAAGGATGTATACTTTAGTGTTTGGACTTAAAACTTTTATTTGGACCTATTAAACCAGAATTTCATCAGTATTCAATTTTTAATGTAAAATTTGTTTGTTCCCAGGAATTTGACTCATTCAGAAAAAATCCTATTCCTGAAATTCAACGATGCAATTTAACTAGTGTAGTCCTTCAACTGTTAACTCTTGGGATTAATCCATCATCATTTGATTTTATGGATAAACCACCAGTAGAGGTAATGAAAAAAATCAAACATCCATTTATGTTAATTGATTTAAATTGACATAAACTTGTGACAAGAATAAAATGTTATATAATTTTTTTATGGATACTCTTCACCCGATGTACTTCATTTTCACTTTTAATTTGGTTGAAACAATTTGAAAGGATTTTATGAATTGTAAACATTGTAGTATTAATTTATTTATGAATTGGGGAATGCCAGGCCTCCACCGTGGTTCGGATTCCACGTTAAACTGTAGGTCCTTCATTTCATCTCACAATCACCCTACCCATTACACATTAGCGTAAGAGCGTATAACCCGAACGGGTAGTAAGACGCGGTGCTAATAATAATAATAATAATAATAATTTATGAATTGATGGTGAAATATACTATTACAATCTTTAAAGTAAGAAGATAATAATATAAAGACCAAATATTTTCTTCAACTCAATTCTTGGTATTTTATTTAAATCTAAAACTTAAGTTTGCACTTTTTGGGGATAGTTTTTCACTTGCATAGTCAATTTTTAATATTTTATTAAAATGCATACATATTCAATTTTCAATATTTTACTAAAATGCATAAATATTCAATTTTTAATATTTTATTAAATTCTATGCATAGTCAATTTTTGATATTTTATCAAAATTACAAACTTTGTCAATAAAGATTGATAATCGATATACCACACATATATTGTTGCAGTATGTTGACGGGGCCATTGAGCAACTAAAACAACTCGGAGCAATAGAAAGTACAGTGTCTCCAAAATTAACTGCTACTGGGCATCTTATGGCGCAATTTCCACTAGATCCACGTTATAGTAAAATAATTATTTCAGCCAAGGATTACAACTGTGTGTAAGTTTTGAATACTCAACAAATTATTTATTATCTTTTATAGAACTTGTATGCTTATTTGCACAAAGAATGTAGTTACATAAGTTGGTAGTTTCACATCGTGATTTCTACTCTTCTCTCCAGGAAGGGAAACAAACTGAAGAGAAAAAAACAAAACAAGAAAGACCCTAACACTTTTGATCTGCTCCTAAACCAAAGGGGTAACCAATTTAATGTTTTCTTACGATGGTAAATCTTAATACAGTAGAAATGTTTTCTTGTTGTTTTTTGAGACACATTAATTATACCAACTTGAATACCTTCAAGGTGACTTAACCCATTCCCTGGTGCGCATGTGTATAAGTCATTCACGAGCTAAGTTTACCTGAATGACAGCTCGAAATGTTACTAGAAGTAATCCCTAATATATCACTATGCCAACAGCTGACATCTATCACTTTGGATTACTGTAATGAAAACAGATGGTAATATATTAATAGTTAACCACAGTAATTTAGGCCAATATTATTTATATATTTATTTGAGGTCGGACATAAAGTTTATTTATAGTTTTATTCCTTTTAAAAAATATTAACACTTTCACAAAAATATCTAACGAACATAGCTTCAAAATGGCAACTGACGAATCTAAACCATATGATTGAACATAACAGTAAACAAGTTTTTTACAATGATGCAGACACGCAGTTGATGAAAATATTTTATTCAGTTAAATAATTCAAAATACGATAAAATAATCATAAAATCATTTATTGTATGTAGAAAAATAACAACAATTTTCTCTTTTCCAAGTAAGTACGATGCCTGTATTAAAAGGTATTGTTGTGTGTACTATATTATGCAAAATCAGTAACGATCTAAAACAAAAAATAAGTACTTTTAATTATGTTTAAAATATTGTTTCGCGTTAGATAAAAATAAATTATTTAAAAAAATGAAATAGTATGAGAAAACTTAAGTTTACGTTATTTTAAATGTAATATATATAACAGGTAATTAAAGCTCTTTACATTTATAACAAAACTGTGATCTTTAACAAGTGTTGGCTACCCAAAACCTGAACATATGATTTTCGAACTGTCATCCAGGTATAAACTATCGTGAACGGAATATAGCACAGCGATACACACAGGCCTGGCAGCCATTTTTCTACTGGTGTACTATTATCTGAAACATATTTTCGCTACTTACTCACTTATTACTTTATTCATGGTCATAGTATAGCATTGAACTGGTAGCTTCCTCTATCGGCTTCAATATTTAGTATCCAGGCTGGCTAAAAGCATAGTGGCTCATTTATAGATGGCATTACAATAACTTATCGCAATGAAATGTTGAATTTCACCAGTGAACATTAAGGCAAACAAAGATCTTGATTCAACACCTGCACCAGAGAAAGGGTTAATCAAGTTTTTTTAATTTATGTAGGTGAAAACCATAACTGACATTACATTCCATAAAAATAATTAAGTTACAACTTTGAACATTTTATAAAGCAAACTTGTTGGGAAAAATTGAGTTTATCTTAATGCTTAAATCTAGGTCAAGGACTTTCAATAGCACAACTGTGATCTGGAAACCTCTTAGGAGGCAAAACTACCATAGATAAAGGCAAAAAAAAAAAGAAAAAAAATGATATTAAAATTTTATTTGCTAGCCACTTAGGTTATCCACATATTAATGTGGGAGGAATGAGGAAGATCGAGTTTTGGAATAAATGTACCCGAACGTGTGTGGAGAGAGGGTGGGTAACCATTAATCCAAAATTTGAACCCCTAACTTCCCTGTTGCCATACTAGATGAGCTTGGTATTTAGTCAGCATTCCCATCAATGGGGGTAGTCGCCTTTGCCAAGGTATTTCTCAGATCTAATGTTATGTTGACTACATCAGCCAAGAGATTCTGACAATCGTGGCCATGCTGTCAGGAGAGTCTGTGTTTGTAAACCCACCAGCCAAACGAGAGAAGGCCGTGGCGGCTCAGAACAAGTTCTATTCCACAGCTGGTGATCACATCACACTGCTCAATATCTACAGGAACTACAACAATGTGGCCCAGAAGAAGGTGAGACGTTCTGTGAGAACAAATACTTAGCTTTTAGCAACAATAACTTGATTGTGTTCTTGTGACCATGTAAGGTGTTAGAAATACACAATGGGGTATTGCAACCAAGAACTAATTCACTGTGTCCAAGTTTGATTCTTGTTCCTGTGTCATTTTTAACTAGAACAAATTTTAAGTTGAAATTACAGTGGATTTCACTTTTACATATGGACAGAACCTTTAAATCCCTAAGAATACTCGAAAGAATAACAAATTGAAGTTTTTAAAAAAATTTGTGTTTTGTTTCAAATTTTGAGTTTGAATTTGTTTTAGAGCTATTTTACTGCTTATTGATAATTTAACACAGCATACCGTATTGGTCCGAATACAATAGGTCTCACACATGATACAACTCTTAATATTTTGAAGATGTTCTACATGAAAAATAAAAGGTCTCGAATATACCATGAGGTAAAAACAAATTTGACACAGTTTTATTAGGCCCTTTTAGTGCATGTCTTGTTGATCAGGTATTACTAAAAGATTTTAATAGCAGAAACATAGTACAGTTTCTTGCACAAACTAACACTGACCTAGTAGAGTCAAACTCTTCTCTTTTTATTACTGTACTGCCTGTTTGGGCAATACACTGCTCTTTGTTTTGACCATGAGTTAGTTAATTATTAGACACATGTGAGCATAATAGTTCCCGCACTAATGCTGGTTTCTCGCTTTGTTTTAGACCACGAGATTATTATTAGACACACATGCGTGCATACTGATTCCTGCTGGCCAGCCAGTACAGTTAAAAATATGCTACAAAAAAGACTTATGTAGAAATCTGATGTTTTTTCCTAGTTCTAAGTGTTAGGCTGCGTATATAATACAATAATTACAGTTTTCAGAAAGACACTATATTTGGACTAATATGGTAACTATAAGAAAAACTTAACCAACTCCCAGCTCATTAATCTACTACTTGATTGAATGTATTATTTCAAAAAACTAATATTGAGCTTGTATTTTTATTTTCTATTGCAACCTCTATACTTACCATGTTTTCTAAGATTCAAATTTGAGATTCTGACTTCACAGGTAAAATGATTTGGATTAGTAAAAAGGTGGATTTGACCCATCTTTACTTTTATAACATATTTGAGATCTATTGTTTGAAAGGAATAGAGTAGAAAAATATGTAGAAAATATTCACTTATTTTCGTAAAAATTGTTTCCCTGAAAATGTTTTTTTTAATTATAAATAATCACAATAATTTTATCATTGCAATAATTGTAAGGTATTGTAAACGAACAATATGTGTATTAACCACAACTTGTGAATGTGGGGAATGCCAGGCCTCCACCGTGGTTCGGATTCCACGTTAAACTGTAGGTCCTTCATTTCATCTCACAAACACCCTACCATTGCACATTAGTGTAAGTGCGTACAACCCGAACGGGTAGTAAGACGCAGTGCTAATAATAATAGTATTGTAAATGCTTGGTTAATCATGCATTTGAATTGCAATGAGAAAGTTTTGTTGTGAACATTTGATATAATTATATAAGATAGAATATTCTAAGGGGTTTGTTTATTGGAGTTGAAGATGCCTTTGCTCATAAAATTGTGAACATCTCCCTTTCGTTTCTTCTTTTGTAGTATACTATTTGTTTCCCCTTTATTTCCAAGTAGAAAGAAACAAAACTTAGTATGACTTACACATCTGAAATATTCCACTCACATTTTTTGTTTTGAATTCTAGATCTGGTGCCAAGACAACTTCCTGAACAGTCGTAATTTGCAATATGCAAGCAAGGTGCGCACTCAGCTTAGTGAGTTGTGTGAGCGCTGCAAAGTCCCCATGTCCTCATGTGGCCAAGACACAGAGCCTGTAAGAAAGTGCCTCATAACAGGACTGTTTATGAATGTCGCAGAGCTGCAGCGAGAGAAGAAATATGTCACAGTAAGTCTCGTATCTACGTTTAGTTGCACCACTTATTATTATCTCTCCCAATTATCTGAATTTTTATAGCATAACGTCTCACTATTTGTTCGGGTTGTACGCATGTATTAAAAACTCGATTTTGAGATATTGGTATTGTTTGATTCGTTATTGAAAGGGCTATCTTTATAACTATAATTTGGGCTGCAAAAACTGCTATAAACCCATTAAAATCAGGAAATAAAATTACATACTTTTGCAAAACCCGCTATTTTTAAACCTTTCAGTTGCAAAACCTCCTAAATGTTTGATTGTCTTCAAAAGTTGCTATATTCATTGTGAACAACATGGCCACCTGTTAAATACAAACTGGAAAACGCTTTTCTTTTTCCAAGCCATTAAAGGTTACTTTTTCCACAAGTAAAAGGTATTTTTTGGTTGTTTAGGTTGGCTAATCTGTTGGTATCAAAAAGGATGTGGTTTTTTAACCTATTTGATATACATTTGCCAAAGTGTTTAGAAGTAAATGATTGGAAATCCTACTCCGAAAACATCCTTCAACAGCCAGGACAATGGCATTTCAAATTTTAGAAGACCAAAAAAGTCAAACTATCATGTAATGTTACCAAAAGTTAACATTAGTATAAGATGACCCATACTACAATTCTGCTAACCCAAAAGCCTCTGCAAGAAAGTAAAACATTTTGTATGAGGACCATCAGAAATAGGAAAGGGAGTTGTAGTGAAACCATAAAAACTCAGAGATATGAAACGACTACTGTCTCTTCACTTTGGGAAAAATTGGGAAGAAAATGAAAAGCTACAGTTTTTCAAAATCCTTTTTAATTAAGCGAATTGTGCTGTAATGCAGGAACAGGATGATGACAGCGAGTGTGTTTTTCCACGTGATGATGGGGGGTTGAAAGTGATCACGATAATACAAACTTCATCTGAGTGTTATTCAGTGTTTTTTGTTTTATTGTTATTATAATTTTTTGCTCAAATTCATTGTCATAACATTTTTATTGAAGAAAACCGACTGGATTTGAAAATAATTTTAAATGTACTGAATTTATTTCAACAGGATATTACAATTTTAAACACTTTTTGTGTGTATTTATTTTTTTAAACCAATTTTTGATGATGATAATAATAAAATCCAAGCAATATTTATAAAATAACGGGTTTTGCAAATGTCTTTAAGCAATTAAAATGGCCCATCACTGAGTTGCCAAACTCACTAAAAATATAAAATTGCCAACCACTGAATTGCAAAACTCGCTAATTCATTATTACACTTCCATAACCCGCTATGGGCTAAATTAATATTTAAATAACCTATTTGTAGCGATTGTAGGATTATATACTTCTAACTNTGAATACCCACACATTTTTTAAAATGCTTTTAGCGAGTTTTGCAAGTTAGCTACTCATTTTACTGTGTATATGTTAGGAATGAGGAATATTTATTTTAAATGAAATGTTCATAAATTTGCACCATATCTAGAGAATCTGATTAGTAGTCGATAAAATCCATATTTCAGCTTAATTTTTTTTTTAATTCAACTCAAATTTAAATGGAATAATACAATAGAAAAATTATGGCTAAATTTAATATTCTTAAATTTAAAATATTTACCTTTGGTCTCAATATGACTAGTCATAAAATCCAGATAAAACAAATATTTTACTTCTTTACCAATAGTATTTGTTTGACGGAAACACATTTTCTAGAATGAGAACTTCGATTGGCTACAAGAATATTAAGGGAAAATTTTCCTCTTTCTTCCCCTTGGATTCTTTAGTTGCTTGTTCAAAATTGTGTTTTGAATGAAAGTGTCAAGGTTTTTTTAAATTAATTTTGCATTTTTTTAACTATACAAAAGTAAATATTGAGGGATCTTATTTTCTATTAAATAATACTTTAAAATTAAATAAAATTAATTAAACTTGAAATTTTTGAGAAAATACAAAAAATTCTGACTATTCAAATTTTTGTGTACTTGCGCGCCCCTAATTATTTGTATAAAAATGACTACTGGTGTTGACTGGTGTGAATAGCATTTTAGAATAGGCCTACTTGGAAGAAAAGGACAGATAGTGATCTAAGGTTGGGATTTGGGAACGGGGGTTCCCTGGATTTGGTTATATATCGGTGAGCAGGTTCCCCCTACGAAGCTGGAAAGCATTGCAACTATTGGGGAGGGCTCGTATTACCCTAGTACTATAGCATGGGTCAAAATCTGCATTTGTGCATAAAGTGTTACTGGGTAATTGTGATTGGTTGTTCCTGTGGTAAAGGGGTAGGAACCTTTGGACTGATGTTTGTGGTTGGGTCGGGCAATATAAGGTGAACCATAATGTTGCGGAGATTAGGGGGGGCACTTTTCATAATATTTTGTGCAAGAGGTGATGAGATTAGGATACATCTGAGTTTGTCTAGTGGTGAGCGGTATAAACACATCCAAACCTATTTTCACAAAGTTTTTCTTAAACTCAGCTTAGGATTGTTGAATTTATCATAATTAATGTCTATGTTACTATTACGCTATATTTAAAAGTGTATTATATAATTTACTATGGCATGATTTGATAATAATTAAAAAACTAGTGTAATCATTTTTATTTTTAAATATATCTCTTATTACATTCAAAAAAATTTAATACATATTTGTTTTTTATTAACATAATTAAGTTTTAAAATGTTATATTTATTCAATCCAAGTTTAAGTCAACTTTATTATACTCGAGAGCTGTAAAAGCCCACTTGAGATCAACTTTAATAAAAAACACCTTCAGACACGCAGAATGTATATAACCCAAACTGAAGGTAATATGTGGTGCTAAAAAAGAATATTAATTAACCTGTAGGGCATTGGAGTGATGCACTACAGACTCATTAAAAGTCAAGGCAACTTTTTGCTTGCTGTCTTACAGTAAAATTTAACTCTACATGTATGTTGTCACTATCTGCATTGCTCGGATTACACCAGTTATAAAGGGATGTTTATTTCAGGTGGGTTCTAAGCAGGTAGTGTCGATACATCCCTCCTCTGTGCTCTTTGGCTCCCGGCCCCATTGTGTCCTCTTCACAGAGGTGGTCCAAACGGGTCGGTGTTACCTCCGGCAGCTGTCACTCATTGACCCACAGTGGCTGACCGACATTGTGCCAGAGTATGCTAGGAAACATCGTCTTACATCATACGCTAGTTGATCCTAGCCAATCTTTTAAATTTAGGGATTTGCTATAGGGGTGTGCAAAGTCCACTTTTCAATTCAAAGCATACTTAAATTGAATATATGAAATATTCTCAAACCCAAATTGAAGTTGGAATATTTTTTGTTGGTTGTTTTATGCTTGAAAAAATATTTTATTTTGATTATATTTTTATAACTTAATGCACTAAAATCACCTTAAAATGTTGTATTGTGCAATAATTGTTTAAAATATTTAGTTTTTTTTCCTGATAAAGCAATTTACTATCACAACTTTTCAATTAAAGCTTATTTTATATGAATATTGTTTTCTACTTTACATAAGGGTTGATAATGGTAATAATCAACCATTTATTGGTGACGATTCGTAATTGTTGAAGCTTCTCACACCCCTAGTTTTTATATTTTATTTAGATAACAAACTTTAAGGAACTATATTCGATTGTGGTTGAGTTAACATTTATTAATTATTCCATGTCATCTAGTCATCTAGACTGTTAGTTAAATATTCCAGTAATCGACAAACTAGAGATATCTTTATCAATATAATATTGACTCGAAAATAAGCCTTAAGCACACCCTAATAATACCATAATTTTGATATGGGGAAAAAAAAATCATGTCTGAAAAATGAGTTTGCTTTGAAGGTAAACAAATAAACCCTATTTCTTTCTGGCTTACCAAATACTTATAGTATTTGTAATCTTACTAGTGAGATTTTAAAATATGTGTTGTCTTAATCATTGGCTAAGAGATGTGTTTTTTTCCTACTCAACCATGCACAATATTCCAAACTGCATTAAATTATTGCCACAATAGAATAACAGGAGTGGCCAACAGACTGTATCAAAAAGTCTCTAAAATATAAGGCACCTGAGTGTTAAAAGCTGTAAAAACTTACAAAACAAAAAAGAGCCTTGTTGCTGGTAACTATAAACTATTTTATTTGGTTGTTTATTGATTGATGTGCAACATCTATCTGAACTTTATTTTATAATATTAATTTTGACACGCTAAATCAAGTAAAAATGGTCAAAATAGAACTGTTAAAATTGACATAAAAAATTAATGGTTTAAATTAGGATGGATAGCCATCACACCTTGTTGAAACTGGAGTAAAAATTGTTTCGATAGAACACTAAAAAAACACAAACACATTTTTAAGGACAAGCTTTACTTTCACAAACAGCTTCATCAGGTGAAGAAAGTAGACTGATACTCTTGGTTGAACTACAAGGTTGACTGTCCACAGCTGTTTAAAACATTATGTATTTCACAATTATTTTCCTGGCATGTCATGCATGGGATGAAGAAAAACTAAACAAGTGGGTTCAAGCAGTCTACAGAAGTAATTAAATATTAAAGACCCTACATTATTGTAAATATATATTTGACTTAAAAATTCTAAAATAAAATAAATGTCATAAAATGGTTTTATAGGACTTTAAAAATTACAAATAGACAAACAGAGAAAACAAAATTACTTACAGATTTTACTAATTTTATCAAGTGTGTACATCTAATATGTTTACTATTTTTGGCCATTTAATTAGGTAGTAGGTATACCAAAGAAAATTATAAGATAAAACAAATCCATCTTTGTGTTGATTAGTCAACATTATTGTTTAACATCGCTGATCATGGTTGTGGTAATGTTTACACTACTTCACTTAATAATCTAATTTTAAAAATCAAAATGGATACATGAGAATGTTATACATGTAAATTTGTTAACAAACTTAGAATTTCACATATAAACACTTGTTTTATTTTGTGAACTTATAAATATGTAGCAGTTATTAGTGAATCAAGTTTATGTGCTTTCAGATAGAATTTTCATAAAAATGTAGGTGTCCTTAACTATTTATTTTAACAAGGAGAGTTTTTTTCAAAGATTAATGAAACCAATAACTAGGTCGTGGAATTAATTTAGCTTAATATATCTTTTATATTGAGGTGTTAAACATATACATGTCTGCCTTACAATTTTAGAGGTTATATAAATTGAGTTCCCATCTCAAACTTTGGTCAAATCAGTAAAGTAAACTTAATCCCTTCTTAAATGATTGATGAAATGAAAATCATGTCTAAGTATTTTGACTATATCTTATTTGTTCATTAACAGCTGTTGTATTTCAAAGGGCCATGAATCGCTAAATACAAAACCTGTATAATGTTTGATCATGTCATTTCATCGGCCATGTTGGCCATGTTGAGTAGTAATTAAATATTTCTATCTGTATAACATTATGAAACAAACTTCAGAGAATTTAAAGGTTATTTCTGGATCAGTATGATATACAGACAGCTTAAGGGACTTTGTACATAACACTGTCATTTACCTATATTAGGTGTATTTTGAAATATTCACTCAAGTGCTTATTGTAATTACAGAATATGATATTTTATATATTCACTATGTATTCTTATATTATCTTTAGACCCTAGTTTAATTGCATGACTATTGTATGGTAGCAAGGTTTTATAATTTGTTTTTCTTAAAATAAATTATTTATTTTTCTCTATAATGTTTTTGACTACTAAAAAATATGTTAATATGCTAAGGATTAAGGGATACTATTGGAAATGATAACTGTGGAATATAATATAACATTGATACATTTTGGGAATATAATATAACATTGATACATTTTGTTAAGTGTTAACAACCAGGCCGAACCACCAATAAGCAATAGTAAAGTTCTAAAACAAATTTCACTTAAAATATTGAAAACATTTTTGTTTTTAAGGATTTGAGGGCTCATCGCTCAGTAAGATTAAGAAAGAATAAAATATATTAAGATGAAAAAATCACTTTTAGACAAATTTTACTTGGAAGATTGAACTCTTAACTGCTGACAAGCGTTGTTTTCTAACCTGATTTCTCCAACTCTATAATTTCAACGACTACACAAATCAACAATAAAATAAATAGCCATTTAGTTTGGTAATGTAAATTATTCTTCACTAAAAGTGAGAGGTTTTCGAAGTTGACATTTCATAAAAATAAAAAAAAGCAGCTATTACTTCTTTGTTCAATAGAAGCAATGTGTTCTTTTAATTGTAAAAGTCATATTGTGATAGTTCCTTTTATGTTTGTTTCCATCATTCCTGTACCTCCTTTCAAATATTTTAAAATTGCCACATTAAATTAAAAAGGGTTTTACTAAGAGAGATTGGTTATTAAATGCCGATGGTGAACGACACTAGTTTGAGAATTTTGTCAAATATTTCAATATAATTCCTTCATAGCTGAATTGGCATTGCAGTCATCTCCTGAATCCATAGTATGTCAAAACACTATCATTCTCACCCCGACGTTGAACATAGACTCAACTCGTAAATCTTAAGGTGTTATTAACGCACACCTTGAAAAATCACATATATAAGTTAGAAGTCCTTGCGATTCTCTCATTGGAAAAAATGAGACCTTTCTGCGATAGTTTGACAGGTAGCTTGGAAACTAGCTGGCGGAGTGGCTCTGTTGTGATGGAATCCACCTGCTCACAGTCTGTGTAGAGTATGTAGGCCACTGCCGGCACTTTGAACACTTGGCACCAAGACAGTGCTGTAGAAACATACATAGTCAGTATTATGTAGAGTCGATAAACTTGGCAGACTAGCATTTCAGTGGAAATATTGGGTATGGGGTGTGCAAGTAATGCCTATAAAATTTGAGTAGCATTTTAATAGTAATTTTTAAAATGTAAAAAATATTTACGATTTTATCTCAGAAGTTTTTGATTTAAATATTGTATGGCTTTATTGATGTTTCTTAAAAATCAATATTAGTAATATCCAAAGGCTGAAGCTTAGAAAACTTGACTTTGCTTCAAACACTTTGTAAATTTTGTAAATGAGAAAAAAAATCATATTGTGCTCATTTATTTATCTTTACGCACTGAAATACTTATAAATAGGGAACATTCAAAATTCTCATTTGTGATAAAACAAACAAATTTTTACATGAATTCTACTGTTTTCACGCAAATAACACAAATTTAAGCTTTTCTCTTAAATTTTAACACAAATATAATATTTCGGCATTGTTGTCTTTCTCAAACACAAAGAAGAGAGTACATATAACAAAAACACTGGATGACTCCATTTTTAAATTAAAGAAAAACTGTTAGAAACACATTGTGTGTGTAAAAACAGTTGGCACAATGTGTTTCTAACAGTTTTTCTTTAAGTTTGAAATTTTTGTTCAGATTTATATTTGATTTTTATTCGAATATGTTAATAAATATTTAAATACACAATATGAATGAAAAATGTAAACAATTTTATACTTGTTTTTGTTAACTAATACTAATTCGACTCGTATTTACGTAAATAATAACATTGCTTTCAGATTATAATATCATCGCTTTTTGAGAAAATTAACCTCACCCTTTGCATGGCTCTACTTATAAAATGTTTCACTGCACAAATGTTTGTATATCTCATTTTAATTTGGTAGCTCAAGTTATTTTCACAACAAGCAATTCAATTAATTTAAAATTATAATATACAAAACAACCTGAAAGGGACATAATTAAACCAATATTTTAATTGACGGTGCTATGTAACTGTAATTGTCGAAACCTTCCCCCCCTCCCTTCCAAAGACGAGGCGAAGATTCGCCAACCCCTAGTTTTAAGAGTGTTGAAATTACCCTGTGCTGGCACTCCAGTAACTGTATTGGGCTGTTCCAAGTGGCCATACAGTTTAGCTCCAAGGTAGTTGTCTGTCTGGAGCTGTTTGAGGAATGACAGCGACAATTCACTCCTATCTTCATGAAAGTATGAGCCAGCACTATGTGAAGTCAAAATAATGACTTGTTTAGCCTCTCTCAAGAAGGGAGAGATCTGAAAATGATTAACATTGCAATTGTCCTAATATCTGAACATGGTTCACATTAACTCTAAATTAAATCTGTGCAAATTTATCATTTTCAATTTTGAAATTAAATTCGAAATTTGGCTAACTTACTCAAATCGAATCCGAATCAAATCTCATACCTAAAAATGTTTTGAGTCGAATCATAGACTTTTACATGGTTTAAAAAAATGATCAAGTATTTTATTTTAAAAATAGTTTAGGATCTGAATCACTTAATTTATTTTAGGTAGAGATGGGTCAAATCCACTATTTCTCGAACCCACATTTTATGTTTGAATATTGAATCTGAATTCTAGAATAGCTAGAAATTTTAACGATTTACAAATAGACCTAAATTATACAATATAGGCCTAAGCTGTAAATTACAATTTATTTCAATCATGCTTTCAATTCTAATCAACCGCAACCACCCCTCGCAAAATACTGGTTAAAATCTAGCCAAATTAAACAATCTAGACACATATTATTGTTTAGAAATCAAATCAATCAAAATTTGAGTGTGTCTAAGTTATTTTTAAAAATGTTGATAAAATGAGTTAAGTTTCTAAAAAAACATGTGAAATAAACAAACAGATTAGGCCTAGTTACCTTTTGATCAACTGTAGGCCTAATCATCTTGAGATATTATAATTTATTTTGATAAGAAAGCTTAAATAAAAATACAAACAGATTTTAAAAAAAAGACTAAAACAACAAGCTTAACAATTATACATACATTGGAAATTGTGAACTCAATAATGCCTACGTATGTATTATTTTTTTTATTTACATCTATTATCTATCTTCACGTAGAAAACAAGATATATATTCAATTCTTGCAATATATCAATTTCTAAGAATATATTCTATTTCAAACACAAACATATTTTCGACTCCTGGATATATTCATTCCCATTTTATAAAACAGGACTGTGTTTGAATATTTTTACAATTACTTCAATGACATATTCGAAAAAAATAATAAACTCAATTTAAAAACAAATTATGAATTAGCAAGTCGTTATTTGATTCTTAAAACTCGACAGCACTTATTGAGTGATCAGATTATCTGAATCAATTCTAAACAAATAATTGATATAAAATATGTAGGCTGGGAGGTGTAAATAAACAGTTTTATTGGTGTCTAACTATTGACAGTATTTATTTTTCATGAAACCCAACAAATTATCTAACTTAAGAATCCTATGAAATAAAGTGGGGTTCTTTGCATAGTTGTTGATAATTAAAACCAGTTGGGTAGTAAGAATTAACAGTCATGTTTATTTAAACATCACTCGGGCCACTGGGGAGTAAACATATATGTTATGGTGGCTGACTTTGTATTGTGTATAATGTGTTATTTCTCTTTAAAAAAAGCCGTAATTTGTTTTATTTATTTCGAGTTTATTTGTAATTATAGTTTTGATTTTCAGTTTTTGAAGAGCTTTAATGTGTTCAATAAAATATTTACAAGATTGTTTGTGAAATGAAAGTTTCAAAAGTAAGCATGCACTGAAACGGTTGAGTCCAAGTTTCTTATAGGGGTGGAAGGGTAGGGTATTAGACACGTTAAATTTTCTACACCTAACAATTATTGTTATTATTATTATTAAAAAATATATATATTCCTGTTTATCTCTTTTGTCCAACAAAATAATGATTACGGATTAAATTGTACTTTTCAAGTAGGCCTAACTTAGTAATTTTTGAATTCAAAAATCAAAATATTATACTTTGTTTATGAGGTGAAAGATTCGACCATCGAATCCAATAAAACACTGAATCTTCAAATCTCAAATACTTGTCAGGATTTGAGGATTCAGATTTGAGTGACCCATCTATAATTTTAGGGTTACTCAAATTGAATCTGTGTTGAATATTTTATTATGTCAAGCTTCCTAATCCAATCCAATAATAAATTATTCCAAAAAGTTGATAAACATTTTAGAAATATTTAGGTTTATTGAAAAAATATATACAAATCTTACCTCAAGACAGGAAAAATTAAATAAAGATCACACCACTTTTTTTTTAATCATAATACAAGATATACCGTATTTCTTCGATTCTAAGACACCAGTAATTATAAGATGCACCTTAATTTTTCAGCACCACCAACAAATAAAGTTTTGACCTTAAGAAAATAAATAAAAATCTAAAATACACTATTTATAAGAAATATTGTTAGTTGTTATAGAATTAAATTTACTAACAATATTAGTTTTTTTTTTATCATTAGTGATGTTATTCTCACTCCCTTCTGATTCTTCTGAGCCATCTTTATCTTCACTATTCCATGGTTTGTTTTCTGAGCCATCTAGAGAATTGGTCCAAAAAAAACTGTAATTCTAGGACGCATCCCATTTTTAGCGATGTTCAAAGGGGGGAAAATGTGTCTCTCTTAGAATCGAAGAAATACAGTACATTTTCACAAACAATTGTTCCCCATGTAACTGGTTTCCAGTCTGATATATTAATTTGTTAAATAAGTATTAATTATAAATTTGAATTTTAAGCTAAACCCATCATATATGAATCTAAGATTGATTTAGAATACAAATATATCAATATTAAGATTCAAAATTTATAATCGAATCCGAATCTTACTAAGATTCAAATTCTAAATCTTTGAGGATCACACAGGCTTATTCTATATAATAAGGCATGCTGTGTCATTAAAAATTCAGTACTTGAAATAGAAATAAAAGTGCCAGCCAGACAAGTACAGTCCAATTTTTGCAGGAAGGGTAATACCAGACAGCTAAAAATGTTACTAGATCTATTTTCATGTGTTCAATCATCAATTCATATGATTTGCAGCTGCCACTTTTGATACAGTAGCCCCATGGCTTCTTTGGTGCTGACTGAAAGCTGATGGCTTTGAAAAGTTACCAGACCAAATTATGTATCCCTACACTGAACCATATGATCTGCAAAAACATGTGTTTAGCAGCTGTCAGTTCTGATGGTCAAAATTTAGGTATATACCTAAATGTTGACTGTCAGAAATCAGCTGTTAGTCAGCATCAAAGAAGCCATGGGGCTACTGTAGATATTATCAATGTAGTAAAAGTGTTGTATATTTTGGCCACAAAAAATGGGTGGGTTTATATTTTCTAAAAGTCTGTCCCGATGAAAATTGGACTGTTCTATAATATTTAAAATGCAATACACAATAATCTGTTGCAACTTTTCACACTTTTTTTTATAATCTGTATATTCCTTCCATTTTATTTATAATAGTAAACAAAAATACATATTTATTGTGATTTCACAACTTTGAGTTCAAACTTGCAATATGTCACGAAGCTATTAAAATAATTTTAAATGTTTATATACTAAATACAAATCCCTTTAGAAAGAAACACAAGGTAATATTTAACCTCCCCCCACCTTTTTATTCTCTGTATACAATAAACATATGTACACATAGACTTAAATATACCACAATACGATGAGTACACCCTATTCTTATCTTTAACAATCTATATCTGAATACAGTAGTCTCAATAGTAAGTTGAACAGAACCATTTTTAAAACTAAAATTTCATGAAATAACAGTAAAAATATGAAAATACATGTTTTTAAGTGTAGAAAGTACTTTATATATATTTTTAAATTACATAATTCAAAAAAATTTCATTGATGGATAAGAAGAGAACCATTTTGGATGTAATTCTTTGATACAAAGCGAACTGTATTAGACAAATCCTTAGGGGGGAATTGTCTTCTGCTCAACGTCATTGAAGGCAAGGTTGAGGGAAAGAGAAATTTGGGAAGAGGGAATTCAATTATTGGATGACTTGAAGGAAAGAAGAAAGTTCTGTGAGCTGAGGAAGAAGCAGAGGACAAGAAACATCAGAGGTCCAAGTTTCACTGACAAAAGGAATAGACCTGTTGTAAGACAAAACACATAATAATAATAGCATATGAAAAGTTATCAAGTATTTTTTTAATTTCTTTTAACTTATGATTGTTGCCTTGCTGTTTAACTATGCATTGTTCATCTTATGTTTCCCTGGCTCAGATCATCAAGACACTACTGTATAAGAAACTAAACTTGGAGCTAAAATTGTTTGGGCCACTATACAAAATTGTGTTAAGATAATGAAATGAAATGGGTATTTTGGGCCTACCTGTTCTATTAATTGTGAAGACTTTGTCACATCAAATGTAGTTTTACAAGTGCACAACAATACATTACTATCCAGAAAATACAGTTGGGCCACTTCAGCGTCCAATTTTGATTGTGAAGATTGATTGGATTTTTCTTTTGGTTGAGTTTCATAAATATTTGCCACAGCATCTTTGTTCAGAATAACTCTTTTCACATATTCTATCACAGAAAAAAATAAAATTACATAACACGATTAAAGGGGGAGTGGGGAGGAACATGAAAGGAAAAATGTGATTTGAATACAAACCTTGCCTTGTCAACATAAACATTAAAAGCTTTAGGCCCAATCTGACAATGTCAAGCTAAAATCCTCGTAACTCAACTGTTTGTAAAGTCTAACCCTTGTTTAAATTAGAACAGGCCTAGTAAGCCAATGGCCGAAACAAAATAATGACTCGATGAAACAGAAGAGAAACTTTAAAGATGACAACAAGCTATGGTTAGGTACATGGAATATTGGCACATCGACAGGAAGATTAGAAGAGAGTGTGGATTTAATGGAGGGAAGTAAACTGGATATGTTTGGAATGAGTGAGACAAAGTGGAGAGAGAGTGGAGTGATGAAATTAAGGAAAGAATATACGTTACATTGGATGGGGAGTGACGAAGGGAGGAGAAATGGGGTTGGGTTTGTAGTGAGGATGGGCTGGGAAGTAGAGCTGGAAAGACTGAGTGAGAGAATAATGAAAATAGTAATTACAAAAAAAAAGAAAGCAGTTAGAAGTATTGCAGATGTATGGTCCTCAAGCTGGATACAATTTGGAGGAGAATAAAAAATTTGAAGAACTGGTACTAGAAGCTGATGGATGAGTAAAAAGAAACGAAGAAGGAAATAAACTCCTCGAATTGTGGACAAGAAATAGACTGCAGGTCAGTAACAGTTGGTTTAAGAAGAGCAGGGATACTGATAAGATAACGTGCTACAGCTGGAATGGGGAGCAAAAATTCCTAATTGACTATTTTATATTAGATAGAAAAGCAAAGGTGTGCACAATGAACATGAAGGTCCTGCCAAGTGTGTCTTTGGATGGGGACCATAGATTAGTAGTCATCAAAATGAAAGGCTGGAGAAGAGGGTGCCAGATAGTGAAGCAGGAAAAGAGGATAAGGATATGGAAGCTCAGCCAAGTGGAGGAGAAAATGAACTTTCAAGCAAGAGTAAAAGGAGCACTACCAAAGGAAGACATAAAGGAGGAGAACAGGAGTGGCAAAGGTTCAAAACGTGTATGGTGGAAGCGGCAGAGGAGATGTAAGGAAACTTCATGGTGGAACGAAAAGTTGACGGAAGCAGTGAATGTTAAGAACAAAGCATTTAGAGAATGGTTAACAAAAAGAACAAAAGAGACAGGATAAGTATAGGAAGAAAAAGATAAATGCAAAGAAGATAAGGGAGAAAAACATGGATGGAAGAGTGAACAAAGTGCTACAGACTGATGTGGAAGGGAGCAAGAAAATATTGTAGTCAAGATAGCCAAAGGAGGACGGGAAAATAGGAGAAAGGTCTGAATGATGGATGAAAAAGGAGGGATAATGGCGAGGGATGAGGAGGTAAAGAAGCTGCGGAAATCATATTTTGAGAGATTGTTGAACCTAGAGGGGAAAGGATTGATAAAGAAGGAAGAAGAGAAGGAATTGGACAAAGAAATGGAGGAGGAAGGGAAAGGCACCTGGAGTGGACAAACTAGCGGGAAAAATGGGTCTACAGTGGTGTTATAAAGTAGTAAGGGCAGTGTGGAGGGACAAGAAAGTGCCAAAAGTTATTATGTTACCATTATTCAAGAAAGGGGGTAGGAAGAGGTGTGAAAATTAGAGAGGCTTAACACTATTGTGTCAATGCGCAAAAATGCATGAAAATATTCTTGAGAGCAGAATGAGGAAAAGCGTGAAGGTAAGATGGAGAAAGGAAGAAGAGGTTGACAATAGATTTAATATTTGGAATTAGAAAGTTAATGGAAAAGAGATATAAGTTTGGAAAGGGTCTGGCAATGGCATATTTTATAGATGTAGAAAAAGCTAGTGATAGTGTGAATAGAAAGAAAGTATGGAAAGCAATAAAGGAGGTTGGAGTAGAAAGAGATGTGGCTAGGATAATAAAGACAGAGTGGTGCCAATTTAAAAAATGGAATCAAGCAGGGAAGTGCCCATTCACTATTACTATTTGTATTGGTGATGGAAATAATCATTAATAAAGTGACAGGGAAATTGGGTGAGGATAAAATGAAAGCAATTATATTTGCATATGACTTGATGGTATTGAGGGGAAAGGAAGAGGAAGTACAGGGACACCTGTGCGTTATTTTAAATGTAAAATATAACATTTAATTAAAATACTTACCACTTATAACAAAACAGTGATCTTTTACAAGTGTTGGCAATCCAAACCCTAAACATAATATGATTTTTGAACTGTCATCCAGGTAAAAACCTATCATAAACAGGCTTTACTTCACACCCATAGTTATGTATGCAGCGGAAACTTGGAGTTCATATAAAAGAGAAATGAGTAAAGTGGAGCCCATAGGTATAAAGTTTTTGAGGAGCATGCTAGCTGTCATCAGACGAGATAGGATTAGGAATTAAGATGTAAGGTCAATAGTTGGGGTAAATGAGATAGTTAAGAAGGCAAAGATGAGATGGTGTGGACATGTAATGAGAATGGAAGGGGAGAGGATTCCAAGAAGATTAATGGATATGAAGTATATATGGAAGAGACTACAAGAGAAACCAAGGAAGAGATGGGAGGGACAGATAGCAAGTCTACAAGTGAGAGGAGGTGAGTGGAAGAAAGTGCAGGAGGAAGAATGATGGAAGGACAGAGGGAGCTGGAGGTATTTTACTAAATGGACCCGGCCACAGGCTGGAAACAGTTGATGATGATGATGATGATGTACCATAGTGTTATAATATTATAAGTTTTTTTTAAAGTCAGAGTCGGTACATTGTTATCAACTCAAACTCCACCCAAAATTGCTTCAGACTCTACAATTCAGACTCAAAATCCCTGGTGCCAGAGATTAAAAGCCACTATCCTCGTGTAGTATGGTAACTTCAAGGATGGGTTACAGTCATCCAAAGCACGGGCTAAAAAACGCACTGAAAAGCACTTGTTAATTTCTTTTTCACTTATATTGGATGGTATATTAATATAACTTGTAAGTAATGTAATGAGTTTCCATCATTTCCTGACTACAAAATTATCAATACCTATAACATAATGTTAATATTAAAGTGAAATATGATTAATACTTTTATTTTCTATAAGGCCCTTACTATGAAAATTGTATTCTTCCCATGGTCATTGCCCAGGTTCATGCCATCACCCTTATCACACGCAAAACTTTGTAGCACTGCTCATCTGAACAAGTTTAAGAACTAATTAGAATTAAATGTACGCAAGTAATAAGCCTACCTTCTGCCACATATCCGTTGACCAGCAAGAAGAGTTCTGCGCTATATATCTTCTGATTTTCCTCGTTTTTCCATTTCATTGTCAACTCATTGCTGAGGTTAAATAAAGAATAAATAAAATATGTAAGTTAGGTTGGTACAAACATTCATCATATCTGCTTTTTTGATCGCATGGTCTTAGGCTTTATCCTATCAGTGGCCTAGAATGCCAATTATGGGGGTGACGAGGTTTTAATATCGGTCGGGTGTATTGAAGCTGGTTTTTCCAAAATTGTTTTACACTCTCCCTCCTTGCAAATGTGGATAAACTTCCTAAAAATAAAGTCTTTCTTATTCCTTTAGACCATTAGCTTGATTATTACATTTAAGTGTATGGCCCAAATGAGTTAGACATGTTTAAAAAAAACATTCTTCATCATCATTACAATTTAATCTCATCTTAATTCTAATGGCCCATTAAAATTTGGACTGCTTGTTTTTTTCATTGCAGTGTGAAATTAATTGGTTGCACTCTCACATTTCCCAGTGACCTTGATATCCCCTTTATTGGCAGTCCGGTCTTCTTTTGTGATAGCCTTATATACCATTTGACAACAAAAGTGGTTGATACCAAATTTTTATTTCAATGTATTGTGACTATAATAGTATGGTATTTTATTGCAATTGGTTAGTATTGGGACTATCCATAGATACATTTTTTATCACTATGTCTTACTAGTTACCTGTTTGGGTTATATGCTCATAGATAGTTAGAAAAACACCACTGGTGCAAATTTGGATCAACGAAAAAAAAAAGCCTACAACCAATATAACTGTGCATATAGTCTTAATTGTGGGACTTATAACATATTTAAGTGACCAACCATTTGTCCCAAAAATAATACTTTTGTGCCAGACTTGCTGAATTAATTACATTTGAAAGGTTTTAACTCTAACGAATAGTAAAATGTGGTGCTAAAAAATTAATTTGAAATTTATTTTGATATTAAATAAAGATATTTTAATCATGTCAATTACCAGAACCTTTAAATTGGTAAGAAGCATGAGCCAGATTGTGTCCCATTAGTGATTTTAGAATGGTCGGCCCCAAAAATGCCAAAGATAAAAAAAAAAGATTTGTCTACTTTATTGTAAATGTGGGAATGATGCCTAGAAGCACCTTATCATAAAACTTACTTAAGATAGCTTGTAATTAAAAATTTAATTTTACTCACAAGGAAATAGCCAATCAAATGATAGGCTACTATAATTATTACGTTTGAAATTATTTTATATTTACAACAATTAAATACAGTAACTCACCAAAATCCAAGTTCAAACGTAAACACACTAGACCAACATGTGGTTTGAGCCTTGATCTCTTACAACACCTATGTAATCTTAAGATATGGGCTCTACCTACTATAAAAGTATTTTTTTCATGAATTTTAATTGAGATTCTAATTTATTAACTAGTGGAAGAGTCTTGCAAGGTTGGATCATGTTAGCCAATTAATTACTATAATCAATAAAGCCCTGATTTGTATTCAAAATAAAATAGTAAAATATTCACGAAAAATCTAAAAAATATGCACCATAATATATGCATAAACAAATTAACAAAAATCAACTAAACCATGTGTTTTGCGTAAAATTTTGTCTTATTAATGGTTGTTACAGTACTATATGAATTAAGTCATACTGAGATTTTCTTCTGTGAAGCTCTTACGTCCGTCACTGAATAATGTTTTATAGGCCTACAATTAAAATGTCCTTTTGACATCGCATATATCACAGGTGCATGTGAAAAATACCACAATTCTTCTCCGGTGAATTCCTTTTGTATTTCAGTTTTTTAACCAGACAACTTTTTGCTTATATGACAGACTGTTTCGTAACCAGGATTTTTATTTAATACCTGATTATTGAATGCATTTTAGCAACACCGTGAATTTCTGAAGGCAATGCTACTGAAATTTGATCCATCAGAGAAAGTGAGAACGCCAAGAAATTACTTCGAGCCTCCAACTGTGTTAAAATTTCAGAGAAGTAGTTATGGATGTACTGGATCTTTTTTTTTATACCATTTTCAGAAAACACACACAAACACACATACACACTAGTTTGTTTTATGTTATACCCAATTGAATGCAGAGATTTAAATTTTTAATTAGTAACTAGCCGATGACAGAAAGGGGACAAGTATGAAAATTAAGAGTAAAATATGCATTTTTACCTTAAGAAATTAAAATGTACACGCAAAATCATTTTCCCTCAGAATATGCATTTATATACACTATCAAACACTGGGCAAATGGTCTATTAAGGTGTGACTTACAAGGTATAAAATTTCCATAATAGTCTATTTGACTTCCAGTGTGTGTGTGTGTGTGTGTGTGTCTCTATTTAAAACTTTACTAAATTTTCATTTTAATTCTAATGGAGAATTGTGTGAGTTTTATGGATAAAAATTGTTAGTGGATCTGTGTTTTTGCTTTGCTAAAAGAAGATTGGTTAACCAATATCAATAAATTTTTCTTTTTCGAAAGAAAGTGAAGTGTGGTCACTATAGAAAATTATTACACATTAATCGGCTCTATAATATACATCAAAATTCTGTTGTGCAATTTTGCAGGTCTTAATTTATATTTGTCCCTGCATCACTTGGTTGAGTTAGGTTTTGAATTTTCAATTGCCATACACAGTTTTTAATAATTTACAATTTAGTAAAATTGGAATTCCCTCATTTTAGTGAATGTATTGCTAGAATGCTAAGCTAGTAAGTTATAAATTTTGTGATTTTCGGGTTTCTAGAGAGACAAAAAATGGTTCTTGGGTTTTATCCTCTTAAATAGATTTAAAGTCTGGTCACTAACCTGTCAAGTGGCTTATTTACATTACTATCATCATCACTACTTTCATCTTCTTCGTCCCAAAAGGCTCGAGATGGTCTTTGAACAATTTCTCCAAAGAATGTACTCATGATGCAAATTAGCTAAATACACAAGAATTTAAACAAATTATGAAATAACTACTAGACGAGTATTTTTATTTATTTTCCTGGTAGTATCTATGTCTGGGCTTAGTTAGACATTTAATGACTTATTTATAATAATGATTACAAAGTCATTTGTATATATTTATCGTCACAATATCATAAATAGTAAAAAATAATAAACATGTACATTCACTTTTTTTAATAGAAACAAATGATTTGTGGATAAATTTAGCAGATTTGCCAACATATATATATTTCTTGGCGCACAATTTAACTGTTGAAAAATTAAATTTACCAAACAATAAATATCTAGCGAAGATAATTTACAAAAAGTAAATATCATTCGTCAAGATTGTACTCGTCTTGTGAAAATTTATAAGAAGGAATAAATTGTTTATTTCTCGTTAAAATTAGATTATTGTTTATATATTTAGGATTTAGAAATAATTGAGTATGTTCAAATAATGTAAAATAAATATATTCTATACGTTGAGAGTTAATTATTTTATTTTTCAAGCTTTCTAATTTAACTCCAAACATTTCAAAAATAATATAAATATGATTGGGAGAATAGATCTTTAAGATAGAAGTGACGGTAATTTCTAAAGCTGATAAGGATTATAAATAAACGCAAGAAATCAGTAGATTCGGTGAAAAAGGTATTCACGTCTCCTAAAAGCCCTTCCCAACTGATCTCTGACACAAACGTTATCCCTTGCTCCATGAACGCTATAATGTTGAAAGACACTTTGGCTGAAATTCATTACTATTTACTAGTAGTAGTAGTAGTACCACCTAGTATTTACCTGCTTCGGGTAGGTTCCCACAGAGGATATAACAGTCACAACATAAAATTACCAACTGGTTGTTGAAGGAGGTGGGTGAAGTATTGTTGATTATTTGAAAACGTTTAAACCAATGTTAAGTAAATGTTAACTGCCCAGTAAGCTTTTATAATACAGTTAAAACTAATAAAATCAAGGGCAAGGTGATGGATATATAATGATTGGTTTGGTTTCAGGAGTGGGAAATTTCTTGGATGGAATTTTGGTTAATCATATCAAAGAAGGATTGCCTGAGTTTGGTTTGATAGAAAATTGAGTAGAACAAGCATGATTTCTGAAAAAGTTATTATTATGCGACACAGCTTGGGTTTTACGTACAGTAGAATCCATGTGATGTGTTGGATGAAGAAGGATTAATTCATATAGTATCCCTAGATTTTGAGAAGGCGTTTAAAGATTGGAAAGCTTTAAAATGTAGTAGGAAGTAGTGAGCTGGATTTAGGATTTTTCCTAAACAAAAACAGAGTCTGGATGTAGTGGATGTATCCTCATAGGAAATACAAGTCACATGATATGGGGTAGAGTGTAAAAGTTTTTCAGCCTCTCTTCTATTCATTGCCATAAGACATGATAATAGGGAGGATTTATTTTCACATATCAGTCTCTTTGCTGATGATTGAGTAATTTAACGAAAATTTGAAGGGAAAAAAATATAGCCAAGCCACAGCCTTAAAGATTATCTAAAAACAATAAGTAAAAGAACAAACCAGATGCCTATAAATATTAATAACAGCAGTGTGATTATATATATATATATATATATACATATCTGACATTAGAGAACATGAGTTTCTATATACAAAACTGAGTTTACTAGAAAAGGTTAAATTAATAATTGAATGACAATATTAGCTGGATGATGCTTATTAAATTAATAATTGAATGTCAATATTAGCTGGATGATGCTTATTAAATTAATAATTGAATGTCAATATTAGCTGGATGATGCGTATTAAATTGATCATTGAAATAGATGGTATAATTAGATATATGAAGGGATTAAGTATTATCACGAGGGAGAGGAGTTTGTACTAGGATGATGCCCATCATCTAGTGTCATGTACTTGAAGGCCATAGATACCTAAGAAGAGATTTACCTTATTCTATGATGTCTTTCAGAAGACAGTTTCTTTTTAGGACGTGTCCATTACAGTTTGCTTTGTTCCAATGAATCACATCCATAATTATTCTCTTCTCATACATTCTTTTTAGAACTTCTTCATTCGTCACGTTGTCTGTCCACCTGATCATTTAAAGTCTTCTCCAACATCACATTTTTAAACTCTCTAATGTAACATTTCATTAGTTTTTTTTACTCATTTCCAAACTCAAACTACTGGTCAGCCGTTACCTCTTCTTATTGAAAGCTGCCTTGGCCATAAAGATCCTCGACCTAATTTGCACGATGAAGTAGGTATTTTAGGCAAAATTAAAGGTATTCCCATTCAAATGTTTGTATTCATCAGGAATGATATCTGGGAGGAAGCTATAATATAAATTATAATATTTTATATGAGATATTATCCACCCATAATTGACATGATGGATCTATTTATTTATTTTTAACAAAAAAGGGTATATTTTACTATGATCTAAAAACATGCTCTATGCTACCGGAAGTACTATAATTCTTTCCCCATTTCACAGGAAAATATTGGTAATGTTTGAGTTTTGTGTTCATAAACTTATAGTAAGTTTTTTTTAAATTGTTTCACATAAAATCTTCTCGTAATTCCCAACTCTAAAGATATTAAAGGTAATACTATACTATACTATACTATACACAACACACTAATGTTCACATGTTTCAAACATTGATGGAAAAAAGTCAAAGTTTTACAGATCTATCACTATGTAAACGGATATGGTTCTGAAAATGAATTATAGATTAAAGGATTAATGTAATTATAGTATCTATTCAAAAGGTTCTATTTGTCTTAATTCTTTGGGATGTATTGTGTTGACATATAGGTAAATACTCTATTAATTTAAGTGTTATTAGTTGTCTTCTAAGGTTTGTGTGAAGAGTTGTTTTTTTAATCCGCCCTGCTAATACTGGCTGAATCCGACTAGTCTACTTATGCAGCGTCGCCTTGGCTCGTGCCCTTGATAGCTGCATTGGCAATCACGTGACCAAGTGTAGATCTGTCTGAATAGTCGCGAACGATACCTATGTGGACTTCTCGAGGTCTTGATAACCATGGTTACGGAAGGCTACCAGCCATGCATGTTCTCACGGTGCTGGTTGCGGTGTTTGACTGGTAATTGTTTTAGTATTATCGTTTTGTCTGCTAGGACACTGACTTCAGTTTTCCGCCATTTTAAATACGGTTACTGTTCAAATAGTTTTATGTAGTCTTAGCTATGAACAGCGTGAGAAGTAAAATCAACAAATCTAGAACTCAAGGGTCCGACTAGGGAGCCTTAGACTATTCGTATACAGCCACTGTGTGTAGAATTAAATTTACTAACAATATTAGTATTTTTTTAATCATTAGTGATGTTATTCTCACTCCCTTCTGAATCGGTATCAATCTGATTCTTCTGAGCCATCTTATATATCTTGTGATTTAGTGTTCTTAATTCATGCCAATATTTTATTCTTGAAAAAACAGTAATGGCAGACAGTGAAGACGAATATGATAGAAAAAGAAGAGACAAATTCCGTGGGGAGAGGACAGAATCCTACCAGAGAGGTGAAGGTCGCAGGGGAGGAGCTAGTGAAGAACGACGTCGGGATGATTGGATTGACAGGTTTGTGTTTTAATGTTAATGTCATCACAATATTTACTATACACACAAAGTTAGTAATATTTTTTTTAAACACAATTGATTTGTTAAAACTTTAAATGGACAGTAAACGTTAAAAAAAAAAAGCTTGCACATAGTGTACATGGCATAGTTATCTGCATCATAAATATATATGTATTCTTACACAAGCAAATTTAAAAGTTATTTTCTTACCTTTTACTTAAACAAAACAATAATGTAGGCTGAGGTAATTTCTTGAAAATTACCATCATTACAACTGTGTTTATAATAATTTATCAAAGACAGAGTTGGGAAGACAAAGGGGAGCTATAACCAATCCAATATAATTTAAACATTTTATACTATAGTAGTTTTTGTGTGTTTCCAGGGAGTCTTGGGGAAGTCGTAGTCGTCCTAGAACAGAGTACAGAGAGTATCGTGGGGGAGGTGGACGAGAGAGGTACAGCGCAGCTCATTCACAAGACATTGTGCAACCCATGAAACGTATGAAAACAGAATGGTATGTTTGCTTCAATTCATCTTTCTGTTAGTGAGTTGTAAGTAGTTACATAATGCTGAATAATATCTGTCATAGGGATTTCAAATCAATGCTTGGTTTAACTTAATTTGAAAATTAAATAATAAAACCAGATACTTATATATTTGGGTTAAGTTGTAGGGCCTGCATTTTAATTCATTCTGGTTCCCCTTTTTAAATAATTGAGTTATTAGTACTTAAAAATTACTAGAAACTGGGATTGGTGTGCAAAGCATTGAAATGTCAAGTGTAAGGCAAAATCTCCTTCACTTTGACATTGACTTACACATATTAGAAACATTTCAAAAGAAGAATAAGAAAACTTTTATATATTATGTTTAATAGATTCAAAATAATTAACTAAATATGAAATATTTTACATACAATCACTTTTAGAACGGCTACTAAATACTATTTTAAAATTGACTTGTTATTACCAGTAAGTGGAATCTCTTACGTGAGCACAGATAAATTCGGATATGTCAGCATAAAAGAATATAGTGTACTTTGTTTTTTAGCCAAACCTCTTTAACTATATGTTTAAAATTAAAAGTAGGTAATGTGATAAGACAACGAAAATCTTATCTTCGACTTTGGCTTTGACTTTTCTTCGCACGTTTAAATATATTATCTTCGACCTTGCATTAAATAAGTGACTTTATGCATACTATAATTTAAAAAAACAAACAGTTAAATTCAATTTCCTATATATTACTTTTTAGTACTTAAAACTACAAAAATTAAATGCTTCTATAACATAGAGTAGTTGATTTATAAATCATTTGGTGGAAAATAGGCTATATTTAACTACAGTAAAATATGTATAACCAAACGGATATATTAGAGCTTTGGTAAAGTGAATAGTTGTTATGTTTTGGTATCCTATGTTACATTATTAAAGCTTCGACCCGGTTTTGTGTAAAGCTCCTTGCTTTTTCTCAGGGAGGATAGAAGAGGTGGTGGCTACAGCCATGACAATAGTGGGGGGTATAACTACAGAAACCAATGGATGCAAGAGAGCTATGTCCCTCAGCACAACTATTCAGGAAACTTCAACAACCAAAAGTAATTGAAGTACTTTTTACTTTCCATTTCACCATATTTTTGGAAAACCCTTTTAGAAATTTGATTAGTCATTGAGTATTTGTAGCTTACTTTAGTTATTGAGTATTTGTGGTTAAAAGTTTTTTACGTGGTTGCGTTAGACGTGGTAGGCCTAATGTTTATTTTAAATATAAATTAGGGATGTCAAATTCAATTTCTTGATGCCATCAATTTTTACTGGTTTTGAAAGAATTGCGAATCAATCTTAATGTCTAAATTTTCAATACCTCAATGTTTAGATCTAAAATTACAGGGAATGAAAGTTCTGACATTGAAATGAAACAGCAACATTTAGAAATAGTTGTTTTGTTTAAGTTTTTTTTTTACTATTTACATTTAAAAAAAATTACATTACATTATATAAATAATATTTTGGTTAGATACATAAAATGAGATTGAAAATGTAAAGCTTGTAAAATTGAAATCAATAATTGAAAAATCATGGCTAAAATTTATGAGTCGGAATTGAGAAATATGGTATTTATGACATCTCTAATATAAATACTTGCTGGCTAGATTGAGATTGTTTTTTTCTTTTTTTTTTCTGGTCCTATCAGGGAGCTTCAGACAGATACACAGCCACCCATGATGTCATTCAAAGCCTTCCTGCAGACCCAGGATGATAACATAACAGACGACGAAGCCATAAGGAAGTACAATGAATACAAGTTGGAGTTTAAGCGCCAACAACTGAACGAGTTCTTTATGGCTCACAAGGATGAAGAGTGGTATGTTATCATTGCTTGACCCTGTTGCTCCTTTAGCTTAGTTTCAGTTTTATATAGGATGATATGGCTTGTTAAGTCCTCCATACACGATGATGCATGCATTACAGTCTTTTTGCTTGTCATTTCATATCCAATCCCATGATTGATAACTGGTCAACCACACACTATCATGTGCAACACTCATGGTAAATGAATAATCGTGTTTGGACTGTCGGATGAGTTATTAAAAAAATGTTTAACTTCTTGTAAGAGTCTTGTTTTAATTGCATAATTTTATAGGACTTTACCACAGAGCTGGCAACTCATAATAAACATATATAAATCCCTGCTTTGTTGACACTGCTAGAATTTCAAATACAGATGCATTATTAGTCAGTTCCATTCATGTTTAATTTTATTCATTGGTAAAAAAAAATCAATTATTTTGGAAATCCGTCAGCCATGACCCTGGCTGTTAGTCACCTTCATACAATCATTTTTGAATGTCAATCACTATGACTCATACATGCATGATCATGTATCGGCCTTTTTAGAGCTCTCTCAATTTGGTAACATTTTTTTTCTCAAAATTTTTTTAAGAAGACCTTGAAACAATAAGGGAAAGCTATAAAACAGTTTTTTAAATTAAATATAACATTTATATCACAGGGAATACTTTTTTTGGGCTATTTGTGATATTACTTTTTAATACAGTTTATTGTGTATAAAATTATGAACTGTGCTGTTATAATATAATATAGCTTGGAGCTGAACCCTTTCTNAGCAAATTTAATGGAAAGATCAACTTATTTCCTACATGTACACAAATGTTTTTCTATTAAAAAAAGTTTTTTGGCTTTAACTTTGAATAATTAGAAAATGTTGGTTAGTACCAAAAGATTCAAGTGACACATTATGAATATTTTTTTTTCATGAACAAGGTTTTTAATGAGTTTTCCCCATTAAATATTAAGATAAAATAAATTTGCCTTTTATAGTAATACAGGTGATCTGGTGGTCTAGGGGTAAGGTGTCGGACTTATGTTCTGGGGTCCGGGGCTCAATCCTCGATCCAGGCACAAATTTATCTGATTACCAAACCCTTCCTTTACCTCTGACAAGACATCTTGTGAATGTGGGGAATGCCACGCCTCCACCGTGGTTCAGATTCCACGTTAAACTGTAGGTCCTCCATTTTCATCTTACAATCACCCTACCATTACACATTAGCGTAAGTGTGTATAACCCGAACGGGTAGTAAGACGCGGTGCTAATAATAATAATATAGTAATACAAACATATTTTTCTTAAAATATATTAACCCTCATAGCCTTCAGTTATTGACATCTCATCTTCATGATTTTGCACTGCATCTGATTGTAAGTTTCTGTAAAAAAGCAACAACAATATAGCATGGTGGCACATAATTCTCGGCAAGCTCCATAATATCTTTGTACTTTACTTCCTTTACCAGAAGATGGGAGTTATTTAACAACTTTCAGTTAACAAGCTAATCTTCCCGTAATTTCTCTCCATTCGGAATGCAGATATTTTCAAAACATTTAAACCTACACTTACAATCCGGATCAGAATTTCTAGGCCCCACTTCCTTATTAGACCACTTTATATATGTTGTTTACCCTGTGCCAGAGCTGTTTTTAATAGTGTATTCCTGTTACATTTACTTTGTTAGGTTAGTTTCCTGGTTTTATTTTGAGAGTGAACATTTTCAACAATAAATATCATCATTATCTGTTTCACTTTCAGAAGATGCATAAAAAATATATTCATTAGTCAACTCTATTGAGGTAATATCACTCATATTAACATCACCCATTCCACAAGACAACACAATGACAACTAATTATCACCATGAGACACAAAACTAAACAATGAAGACAGGGCAAACATAAGAAACATATGTTTGGGACAAAATAGATACAACTCTAGGAGCTGCATGCTTCTTGAGCCAAACAAAGTGTGTTTCAGATCCATTCTTTTTTTTAATATAATTGCCATTACAAAATCTGAAAATGTCAAAAAATGGAGCTGAACAATTCTTGTTGCAAGGTCTTCTTTTATTATCAAACATCGGGGTGCAAAAGTTTACTCTACAAAACAAATCATTATCAAAGGCTATTGCGTGGATTGGTTTCTATAAACACAAAATTAAATACATCATTGTTATTAAATCTTGCCACAAGTTGTTGCACGGTAGCTTTCCTCCAATTTTGTTTAATGGGACAACTTGCTGGATTAATCATAAATTGTGAAATCTTTGCTCAAATTTTATATTATTTAAAAAACATTGTTTTGCCTGAATACAATAATTATTTAAAATTGTATTCATTTATAAATTATTTTTAAGGTGCTTAACATGGGCAAAACTTGGTACAGTTAGGCCAAAAAAATTTATAATTTACATTGCCATATACATTGAAAGCTAACACAAGGGAAAAGGGAGAAAGAATAACCTAGGATCAAACTTATTAACTGGAACAATGGCATAATCTATGTGCTAACTGAATGCACTGTTAAATTACAAGACTAAAATATTACAATGGCTATGGCTAATAAATACATGTCTTTCTAAGGAATATAATTGATGTAATCGGAAGAAAACATAAGATGGATAAACTTTGATAGAAACAAGTCCACTTCTTCAATTCTTTGTTTGAAGAGTCTTTTTCTCTTCATTTAGTCATAGTCTTCTTACTTCTCTCTCTAATACTTCATACAAAGAGTCTACTTCTCTCTCCAATACTTCATACAAAGAGTCATTCTCTCTATTCATTTTTAATCATATGAAGAGTCTAACTTTTCTTCTCCCTCAATTTCTTTATATGAAGAGTCTTTTCATCTTTCTCGATTTCTTCATATGAAGAGTCTCTTACGTCTTTCTCAATTTCATAATATGAAGTCTTCTTTTCTCTCCATTCTTTGATATGAAGAGTACTTCTCTTTCCAATACCTCATTTACTTATCTCTCCAATAGTTTATATGCTGAGTATAGTATATGAAGAACATGAGCATTTTACTTGTGTCTATCAACAGCTAGTCCATCTTATTTTCTCTACCTTCTCAATCACACTTTACGTTAAAGTGTCGAGTTACTGGTAGGCAATGAAGTGAGAATATTATCAATATCTCCAGGGTGTGTCAGATCCTAGACATTAATATTTCTTTTCCCAAACTTTGTTTCTTGTTAACTAAATTATATGTTTTCTCTTTTTAAATGTATTCAAAATCATTTTAACTAGTCGACCAAATTACTTTACTTATTTATAATATTTTATAATATAAAATCTATGCCATTGTAAGTTATAATCATAATAAACTAAGACATCCTTTGAATTTAGACTTTCAGTACACTTTCAAATATCTTTCTTAGTTACCCGCCTCAATGGCGTAGTTGGCTAACGCGCTTGTCATGTTGAGCTCGACTGCTGAGGACGGGGAGATCGAGGTTCGAAACTCAGTCGGGTGAACTGGGGGTGGTTTTTCCTAGATGGTTTTCCACTCTACCTCCACACAAATGCGGGTTCACTTCCTCTAATTCAACCTTCCCGATTCCTAAATCCATTAATGTAGTAAGTACTTAAAGTGTATAACCCAAACAGGTAGTAAGATGCGGTGCTAAATATTATTATTACTTTCTTAGTTCGAGACTTACTCTACTTATACTTACAATAATGTACAGTGTTTCTACACTCTATCATGTACTTCCAACAAGCCACTAGGCAATAACTAATTTTATCATCATTAAATTATTTGGTAATAAGTAACACATAGTTAGCAGTGGAGAAAACTTAATAGTAGGTTTTATTTTTATTTTATAAAATTATTTGAAATATTTGGTCTTATTTACTTGTCCTGTTTTTTAAGTGTTGTTTGTAAAATATTTGCTATGTTTTGTAATGTTCAAAGAACTTGGTATACCATCCCAAGGATGCATTATTCTAGCCCTTTTTTTTTAAAAAAAAAGTCAATATTTTCTCTTAAGTATAATCAAACCTGCTTCAGTTGCCGCATTGTCTCACAATAGAATAGATTGCTGAAGATGGGAAGATCGGGGTTTGATCCTGGTAAGGTGTTTAGGATTGTTTTCCACTCTCCCTCCATGCAAATGAAGGTACATTTCCTTTAAATTTAACCTTCCTAATCACTAACACTTTAGTGTAATTATTACATAGGCGTACAACACGAACAGGTAGTAAGAGATGCCTAAGTATAATCAAAATTAGAAATTTCATAGTTTCATTTCTAACTATTACAATGGCATAAATTTAAAACATTTTGAACAAACCTGTAATCGACGTGTTCTAAAAATATATTTTTTCTCTTATAAGGGAAACATGTTTTCACTTTCAATTAGAATTCCACTCGAAGATTAATTATAAAATAGGCTACTTGGTATTTTATATTTAAATTATTTTTTTATTTAAAACACTCAATTTTCAACTCAAGATAGTTCAGTTACTCGTTTGTTCAATGTTAAGTCTTTTTCAATATTGGAATGATCTGATTGTGTTCATGTAAAATCCCCGTTCTCTCCTACAGCCTTCTTTCTCATCAAATATTGGAAACTTCATTGCTGCTTCAAGATAAATCTGTTACTTATGTTAGTTGTGCGGTAAATCAAAAAAATGTATGGAAAGAAAAAGTGTTGCGTTGAATAATATATATTGTCTTTGATATTGGAAAATGAGGATAAGATTGCCTATACGAGAGCAAAATACAATTGGAAAAAAATATTATTACAAATGCTTAAGTGCATCACAATGCACACGAGAAGAGAGATCTATTTATGAAACTATTTTATCTGCGATTATGTATACAGAGAAAAATATTTTATTTATTGTAAATGTTTTACTATGAATTTGTAAATCTCCTGTTATGTGCAATGAATGGAATCAGCGTCTTTATCCCACTGAGCGCAATGCAGTGGTGTCAATTGTTTGGGCCAAAATATTATGTTACAATATTTTGGGTGTGATTTTTTTATATTCAGTTGAAAAATATCTATTTATGTGTCATTTAAAAAAAATGCTCTTGGTTAAACAATCGCCGGAATGAGCCTCGCATAAAACCAACAAGTCAGGTGAGACTACATATTATCAAGTTATAAATAATTTTTATGTTGATCTCACTTAACCAAGCTGACAGCTAACAATTCATAGGGCAAAAAAACATTAAGGGAAAGTGACACAACTAAAATATTTAATATATAAATGTTAATTTGGAGCTTTATTTTCATTTTCATGTGTATATTTACTTATAAAACACCAAGGTCTATCCATAAAAATAATGTGTGCTGCTTTTTCTTGAGATATTCATGTCTATAAATTAAATCATGTTTTGTGAGTACTTTAAAACATAATCCTTTGTTATGACATTGATGTCTTTAAATTAAATCATGTCCTGTGAGTACTTTTTAAAATAGAATCATCTGGTTATGACATTCATGTTTGTTTTCATATATAACTTTTGATTCTTATTGAATTTTTTTTTTTTTCAGTACTTTAACCAATTCAGCTTAAGACATATTTAATAAAACATCTTACAACTATAAACAAAAACCCTTCAACTATAATTTACATATTTGTTATTATTTATAATTTAGGGGTGTACAAGACTCAAAAGTATCTATAACTCTGATAAAGTAGTCACTTATCAAGCACTAGTTTTTCCTCTTACATTTCAGAAACTTTAGTAAAAGTTAAACAAGAAAATTAATATTTATCTGTCTTAAACTAATGCACACATACACACACACAGCATCTAGACTATCTGCATATTTACAATAATAGAATAGGAATGAAGGTAGATTTTAGAGGAATTGTATACTCATTTGTTTGTAAGGAGAGTGTAAAACAATTTAGGAAATTTAAATACCTCGGTAAGCTTGGTATGAATTAAAACTTTGACCTACATAATCATCAGTACCAGTTCATAAAGAAACTTGATGCCTTATTCTGTATGTCCACTGATGCAGATATAAAATGATTAATTAGATCATATGTAACTAAGTTTACAAACAAAATATATTTTTAATATGAAATAGCAAAAAGTTTAAAAATAATCACATAATGCACAGCACACAAGCACATTTTACACTATTGTCTCTGGACAGAGAATCATTGTCCTATGTTTGTTTTATAGTGTTCATTCTTTTATTCCTTGTATACAATTATTTACCTTAATGTGGGAGTGCGGGTAACAAGAATTAAGGGCAGTACTTGCAATTTTTACATCAAAACAGTTTTTTGGCCAAAATATAAAAAAATATTGTTCCAATAGAAACAATGAGTTTAATTATCTTTACATGGTGATATCAACATTTATTGAATATCTGTCAATAGTGTCCTGGAATTTAATGATAACTTGTTATCCCTTGTTGCGGCTTCTGGGGTAACTGGTTGATGTCACAACGACGGCGACGACGTGTTCAGACATATGTGGGCTTTGCCGGAGCGGCGGATGTAGACCATCTCGTGGAATCGCCGGTGACAAGGACAAGCAGATGGGAAGGGTGGGGAGGTAGAAGGAAGGAGTCCCGGCAACACAGGTGTCGCGGTGGGCGGTAGGATGGAATCCCTGCAACATGAGTTGTGGTGGGAGGTAAAGGATGACGGTGGAAGGAGAGGGAGTTCAGACAAAATTGCTCTTTACAAAAAACAACAATTTATTAACTTTTTCAAACGGCGCACCCGGGTTGGATAGACAATCTCCGACTGGCCTCTGACTGAGGAACCACAGTGCTAAATACCTTCCACTGCTGCCTAGCCTTGTCCAATGGGAGAAAAGGGAGCTTCTCATTGGTGTGGTAAAACATGAGCGATAGTGGCCGCCAAGTGAGCCAATAGAAAGAGGAGTTCTCATGGGCGCTGAGTACAGTGGGGAACTCGTCACGGACGGCTTAGAGAACATGGACTGTGGAGCAGTCCAGGCAGTAGAGGGGGTGGGTGGCGCGGCCTGTGCAAGTGTGGAGGAAAGATACAAGGGCCGACTGAACAATGAGGCACAACAAACTTTTCCTCTTTTAAAAAATTTCCCATCTAAGGCTGCTATTAGAGGTCTGCAAAGCTTCTATAATATTGATATTGGTTTGAATTTTATATTATTTTATTTGATTGCGTGAATAAAATCAAAATAAAACAAAATCGACAAGGCTTTATTTTAGGATGTTGCAAATCCCACACTGTGCCTAAAATATGTTTAATTTTTTTTTTAATAACAATTCTTGTGAGATAAAATAAATTCTAATTAACTATTACCCTATTCATTGGAAAATAAGCCACATTATTTTAGCAAAACAGAATTTATAAAACATTTGCATAGTCTATAATCACACCCTTGGGTAATACCTAATGAATCTGATAGCTTCGAGGACTGAAGATACATGTTAAAATAGTTTAAAATCACTACCACAAATGATCACTTCACTTTGACAAGGTTAACTCTTGTTGGATGAACCTGTTGAAAGTCAACTTTGGTGGTCTTGGAATAAAGTGCTTGCCTCAGGACCCGAGCTGAGCTTAACAGATTTTTCCTGTGGCACGTAAAAGAACCATAGAAGGTATGTGAAAATACCTTTCCCCGCAAAATTGTTAGGCTCTTTCCCTATCGCTAATTAAAATTATTGTGTGCTGATATAAACAGTCGGTTCAGAAAGTGCTTGTTAACAAATAAAATAACATGTTGTAAGAACTTAAACACAAAATTTATAAGACGAGGGTACAAAACTAATCTAATGTTTTGTTTTATTAAATATAGTTTGTAACTCCTTTTTATTTAACATAACAATTTTAGCATATTTAACTAAGATAGGATTCGATAGCTAATCGAAATTCATGAATAATACTTGCTTCAATTTGAGATTTGGCTTGAATTAAAAAACACCTGCTTTGCAGATGTCTAGCTTCTACGCTCATTATAGATATTTAACAACTGTTGATATCGCCAAGTGAAAAAAAAATAAACTCATTATTTTACAGGAGCAATATTTTATTTATTTTGGCCAAAAATGTTTTGATATATAAAACTGCAAAAGCATTGACCTAAACTGGTTTTTCCTACACGCCCATCTTAAAATGAAATGGGGGTAAGCCTTAAAGAAATATCACAATAGGAATTACATTCAGTATTATCTTGATTCTTAATAAGTATGTTTATTTACATCTTAATATTTTCTTGAATTTTTAGGGGAGTTCTTGCACACCCCTAATAAATTTTTCAAATACATAGCTACTTTTTTTTTGTCATGGTTCATAAATTCATTGTTTATATTTTTAATACTTTTAAATGGTATATTTTCTTTCACATTCTTTTGTAGAATGCTATGACCAGATTATTTATATTTCTTAATAATATCACTGAAAAATACAAGATTTAACTATCTGATAAAAAAAATTATTTTAAATTTTCTTTTAATTTGTTCAACTTTTCTATTTTATATACATTTCTCTCACAATGTTTTGGTAAATATTTGACCCATCCTTTCATGTTTGTCATAGTAAAATAGTTACTAATTCATTCAATTAGAATTTAATTCCTCTTCCATTTTGGTTTGTGTTTAAAAGGTGTTAAACTATTAATCCCTCTGAGAGGAAGTTTCATTTAAATATTCGTTAGCAATTTAATAAGAAAATTTTAGTTTTACTTGAATAACCCTTTGCTATTCACAAATATCCGGCATTTAGGTTTAACTTCAGCTAGTCTTGCTTGTTTTTTAATCTCATAACTGTTCAACATTTGTAGTACATGTTCAAACTTTCTAATCACATATTACTTGCTGTTTCTAGTAACTGTGTTTGGTTTATATACACACAGGTTCAAAATAAAATATCACCCTGAAGATTCTGTGAGGAGGAAAGATGAGCAGAGTGCGTCTCTAAAGGTAAATAAACTAATCTATTGTTAATACGAATGGTACCTTCAAATACTAGAATTCAAGATTTCAAAAAATTATTATATTCTCTTACAAATTAGGTGCTGGTTATTATTTTGCTTTTTAGGGCTGTTGAACAAACTGCAGATCGGAGATCATTAATAAATGTAGGGGTGTGCTCAAGTCCACATACCTTCTTCGATGGCCGCATGGTCTAAGGCGATATTCTCACAATAAACTAGACTGCCGATAATGGGGAGATCGTGTTTTGATCACGGTCGGGTGTACTGAGGTTTTTTTTTTCTTAATTGGTTTCCCATTTTCTCTCCACACAAATGCGGGTACACTTCTTTTAACTTCAACCTTCCTCACCCTTAACCCATTAGCGTAATTAGTACATAAACATATAACCTTAAGTAAGTTGTATGTATTTAACAGCTCACAATTGCAATAATTGACCATAAATTGAGTATTTTAGCTGTCAATATAAATTTTTTGGTGAAATTTCTTAATTGTCAAAGCCAGGATTTTTTTCCTAAGCAAAGTCAAAGCTAATATTTGTCTTGAAGCAAAGTTGAAGTTTCAAAGCTTTGCACACCCCTAAATTAATGTACGAGGGTCATCCAGAAAGTAAGGTTACAAGGGGTCCTAAGGCCTGGGGAAATTTTTTGTTTCAAATTTGGCACACCTGACGTGTAGGGGGGATCTTAACGGTCAGTTTGTTTGGTCCCGCGTGTTTGTCGGCCATTTTTTTCAGTCACAGTAAATTCTTCCTATGGAGAGGTCGTCGCGCGCTCCCGCCACCTCCCGTCCGTGCGAGATCCGCGCGGTCATCCGTTTTTTGACTTTGCAGAACAATACCGCCGCGAATATCCATCGGAAGCTCGTGGAAGTTTATGGTAGTGATGTGATGAGTCGACAACATGTCACGAAGTGGGTTAGGTTGTTCAGAGAAGGCCGTACTGATACTCACGACGAGGCAAGGAGTGGGAGACCATCAGTGATTTCAGACGAACTTGTGCGAAAAATTGAAGAACAAGTGCGAAATGACCGCCGTGTGACGCTTGATGACCTTCACGAAAAATTCCCTGACATTTCTAGAAGTCTCCTTGGTGATATTGTGTCGGAAAAACTTGGTTACAAGAAGTTGTGTGCGAGATGGGTGCCCAGAATGCTCACACCGGAGCACCGTCAAAATCGCGTCACCACCGCGCGTGAATTTTTGGATCGTTTTGTACAGGAGGGAGAAGCTTTTCTGGACTCTATCGTGACAGGGGATGAGACGTGGGTGTGTCACTACACCCCAGAGACCAAAAGACAATCACTTCAGTGGCGTCATTCATCTTCCCCAGCCACCAAAAAGTTCAAGACAACCCATTCAGCCGTAAAAGTCATGGCATCTGTTTTTTGGGACCGTAAGGGCGTCCTTTTGGTGGATTTTATGCCCAAAGGGACTACCATTAATGCAGAGGCTTACTGCAATACCCTAAAAAAACTCAGAAGAGCCATTCAGAACCGCAGAAGGGGAATGCTGACCCGGGGAGTCAGCCTCCTGCATGACAACGCCAGGCCCCACACCGCGCGAGTTTCACAGGAGCTGCTGACATCATTTGGATGGGATATTGTCACCCACCCACCCTATTCACCCGACTTGGCGCCTTCGGACTATCACCTTTTCACTAAACTAAAGGAGTTTTTGGGTGGGAAACGTTTTTCCAACAATCAGGAGGTCGAGGAAGCTGTGAAGAAGTGGCTGAAAGAGTTGGCGGCGGAGGTCTATGACACTGGCATACAAAAGCTGGTGCCCCGACTACAGAAATGTCTTGATCTCGACGGCGATTATGTTGAAAAATAGTATAATATATTTCTGAAGTATCCTGTGAGTTTCAATTAAATACAAGCATTTTTCGATTCTAAATAAATGTTGTAACCTTACTTTCTGGATGGCCCTCGTATTAATATAATCAAAGGTTCCAAGTTCATGTTTACAAATCAAGAGGCCTTGAGCTTGATCCCCGGCGCCACGTGATTTTTCTGTGAAACGGTGAGTCTGGAATAGGGTCATACTCAGCCTCGTGAGTAAAACTGAAGAGCTACTCGAAAAAAGAAATGGAACCTTCGGTCTAGAAAACTGAGATTAACAGCTAGAAAGCTTGTTGTGTAGACAACTTGACACCCTTTATCCACAAATATTGGAACTTTCTTCTCTAACATACAACCCGCCTCTGTGGCGTAGTTAGCTAACACACTAGCTTCCTGTTGAACTAGACTGCCGAAGATGGGGAGATTGAGATTCGACTCTCGCTCTGATGGACTAGGGGTGGTTTTTTCTAAATGGTTTTCCACTCTCCATGCAAATGCCTTTATATTCAACCTTCTCAATTCCTAAATCAATAGCGATATCAGTTCTTAAGCATACAACCTGAACGGGTAGTAAGACTTGTTGTTAAGTATGATTAAGTATATCCAATAAACAGAGGCCGCTTGGTCGGTATAGCTCGCTTGTGAATTGATGCTATGGATTTTTTTTTTTAATAATATTTATTTTATTTTATTATATTTATTATTTAGCCCGTTCGGGTTATACACTTTAGGTACTAATAACGCTAATGGATTAGGAACTGGGAGGGTTGAATTAGAGGAAGTGAACCCGCATTTGCGTGGAGGGAGAGTGGAAAACCATTTAGGAAAAACCATCCCAAGTTCACCCTACTGAGATTCGAATCTCGATCTCCCCGTCCTCGGCAGTCGAGCTCAACATGACAAGCGCGTTAGCCAACTACGCCACCGAGGCTTTTTTTTTTTTGTAGATCTTATAATAAATGCACTCTAGATAATGCTAACATATGATCATTATTTCAATTTTCTTTAGAAACTTGATTATAATTGAGAACAAAATCAGACCTAAAGTAAAACAAATAATGTATTAATGGGGTGAAGTTAAACTTTTACACTTCTCATCTTTATAAGGTTTAAGATTTGTATATAAAAAGAATATTTGATTTAAAAAAAAGTAAATCTCTAATTGAGTGCCATCTCAAATATATAAATTCAGCAGGACTTCACCAAATTTTAAGTTAATTTAAAGTTCAATCAACATGTTATTAATCACACCAAACTTATTTAGCCACACATTTCAAATCTTAAAATTACAGTACTTGTGAAATTCTACATATTGTGATGCAAATAACATTTTTTAGTTTGTTTTATACTTCTGCTCAACTCCACATTTATATTAACAGAAACAACAAATAACTTTTGAAGCTGGTTCTTATTTTGCTCTATCCTGCTTTTTGTTTAGTTAACAATTAGGTTTCTTTTTCATACAGAGCAAGTATTGTAACTGTGGTGGGAAATTACCTCGATTATGATGTGTCTTGACGTTTTATGTGCTCATGAATCCAAAAAAGTGTCTCTTAAAATTCCCTTAGCCAAAGCCAAAACAATTTGTTGGAATTTGTTTAAATTTGATATTTTTATGTCAATTAAATAACTTTTGTACTTTTTTAAAATTCGATGATAGACATCAAATTAAGGGGGATTTATTGATGAGATCTTTAAAATTAGCAGTTTTTCAAAGATGTCTTTAAAGTTATATTTTAAATATATTTTATATTTAAAATAGTCTTTGATTGAATTGATAAGAAAGTATGTACCTAGGTGTTCACTTATCAAAAAATCAGGAACTATGTTTGACTTTTGTGCATCTGGGGAAAAAACCTTAGCAAAAGTCCTTGAATTTTGCTATTTGATGGGAGTTTAAAGGCAATGACCACTCTAAATAGCGTCAAGAATCTTAAAAATGTCAAAAATCTCTTGGTGATGGACCGCTACAAATAGCATCTGGAAGCATCTCATTTTTAAAAACTCCAGGAGAGGAGGACCACTCTCAATAGCTTCTAGTTGTACCCAAATTTTGAATATTTTCTGGGGTAGGAACAATTCAAATATCTTTGAGAGGGGTCTAATATTCACAATATTTTCATATAATGACCTCAAAATAGCTTCCAAGTGTGATAATTTTCGATTTTCTTCCAAAGTATGGTAATCACGGTTCCCCTTTGACTTGGATGACAACTATTTTATGTAAACGTTTTCTAATTCCGCCCTAAACAATTAAGGTTTCACTCTCACTGTATCTATCTAGCACATTTGTATACATACCAATGTTTAACTTGTCTATGCTCCTATTGTGGTTGAGTTCACAACACAGTTGGAATAATTACTTTCTAATACTGTGCTTAGAAATAAATATGATCAGGATGTAGAGTAGTTCCTTATTTGTACCCTGTTTTTTATAGATATATTTTTTAGGTGGAAAGGAGGGAGGGGTTCTATTTTTAGTGGCCTGTGGTAAAGTCTCCAAACATGAAATAGCTAGGATTTTTTTTTTCCAACAAAGACTCATCTTGAAGTAATTTAAATGGTTTTAAGACATAATTGGTGTTGTAGGGTGTATGAATGGTGTAGGATGCTAATAATTTATATTAACTTTGTCATTGAGTAGAAAGAATTACTAACAAAACTAACTCAAGTACTAAAATAGGGTGGCTTGTTCAAAGCTTCTCAACCATGAACTGGAGAAAAATCATTTTAAGAAATTGGTGAAAATTTTTTCTGTTTGCCAGGAAAATTGAGAATTATGCCGGAATTACAAATGCTGGTGTAAGATTTTATCAAACAATTATTTTATATATCTTTTAGCACCATGTCTTACTACCTGTTCAGGCTATACACCTATGTAGTAATTACACTAATGGGTTTAAGGATTAAGAAGGCTTAATGTAGAGGTTCATTTAATTTTAAAATAGCTGCTTTGATGGCTGCATTCTCTTATGGCGTCACACTCACAATTTACTAGACAGCCAATGCCATAAAGATCAAGATTCAAATTTTGGTCGGGTGTATCGAGGTTTTTTTCCCATAATTGTTTTCCACTCTCCTTTCATGCAAATGCAGGTATATTTCTTCTAAATTCAACCTTCTCTATCCATAACTCATTAGTGTAATTAGTACACATATGTATAGTCTGAACAGGTAGTAGGATGCTGTGCTAAAAATAAATAAATATTTAAAAAAAAATTATAGCGTAAAGTTATAATTGTGTGATTGAGTTATAATTTTGTGATTGTCCAGCACCGTCTGGAGGTGTTTATAGAGTTCTTGGAGTCTGATCGTCTAGACGCTGTCTCTGTGGACGCTCATCAACAGGAACAGCTCATTACCTTGCTGGACGCTGTCGTGATCCGTCTAGAGGGGGGCACTGACCTGGATCTGCAGATACTGGAGGCCACGCCTCCGGAACCCCCTGCGGAGGACAAGGTGGATTCCACCACCGGAGACAAGCCAGAGAGCAAGGAAGGGGAAATCAGGTCATTGTTTTACTACTATTAACTTTTCAAAATCCTCAATTATATTTGACATCTTAAAAAAAAAGTTCAAACTAAGGCTACAACCATATCTGGTTTAGTTTTCTGGGGACTGTGAGATAACGGCTCAAATGTCATGCAGGTGTACTGTGAATTTTTTTATAAAGCTGGCGAAAAAAAAAACATTTATGAATCCGAATCTCCTTCTACCCTCTAATTCCAAATCCTTAAAAAAATATGAACATAATCAGGAAACAAATATAATAAAATAATAGAAAAAACAAATAGTAAATAAATTTTAACTGTAATAACAAGTTCTTTATATCATGATGTAAAGTGTAATATTCACACTTCTGACATCAGAATGTAATGGCCTGTTATTTAACATCTAAAAACAGATGTAAAATTGTCGTTTAAGTAGCCATCACTAGTGAGACTACAAGGTAAAAGCTTAATTTAGGATAGGTTGAATGAATGACCAAACGATTATTACTATTATGTTTATCAAAGAGAGGTGAACTAGTATAACAGTTGTCATCTTGATGAGGGTCAGGGTTTGTCTGTCAGCCAGTTGCCTGCAAATATTTGTGTTTGAATCCTAAACTTCATTCTAAATTTTAATCTAAATACCTCCAGACGACTACCCACAACAACTCTTTCGGAAAATTGCCCACAATCAACTGTCTAGCGTTCTCTCATAACCACAGTCATAACCACTGTCATAATCTAATCGCTCAAGGAATGCCGTTTCTCAACGCATACATTTTCATGATACTCTCAAGCAATTGTCTACAACCAATGATCCAGAGTAACTGTTTAGAGCCAACTGCCTAGAGCTCTGCTCTAAAACATGCAAACCAGCTTCTGCCAACTTGGAAGCTTCTTCCAATTACGGTATAGAGTACCAATTAAAAGACAACTGTGTCACATCACAGAAACACATGATAACTAACAGAGGGATTCACACGAATATAGTGCTGCCATCAATTAATCTAGTAAACCACTGCCGTATATGCTGATCTGACGGAGCATTGCTCCTGTTTCAGACCCATTACACTTAACTTAGAGTCAACCAGAAACAGGAAGACCTTACAATAGATGACGTTCACAGAAAATAGAGAACAGAATTTGCTTGAGCGGCGCAGCAACTCACAAGCTTTATGTTGACCCATGATGCATTGAAACTCAAACTTAAACAGCTGATAATCAACATTTTCTTTTCTAGGGGTACACGTTTTTTTTTATCATTATTCCAATGGATATTTTCAAATTATAACGCTGTTGAGTGGCACAATCCAATACATAGATACACACGCTTTCCATTAACGCCTTAATGGTTTATTTCAAATATCCTAACAACGGCCATGATGCTGTCTGTGCGCTTCTGGCTGTACAGCAAATGTGTTGTTAAATGCACATGCGCACTTATTTGAAATGGCCGAGTTTGAGATATGATTGGCTCTCCCATGCCGAACATCTCGTGCAGGGTGAACAAAGTAGAGATGAGTTGAACTTGAGCAGAACAGCTCACACCAATCAGGTGGAAATTGTGTGATTGGCTTAGTGCTCGTCATGTGACCCCGTTTTGATTATGTGCTTGTTTTTCCGCGAACGTTTTAATCTATTTTAAGAATGATGTCAATGATGTCTATTTTAAGAATGTTGTGAGCATCACATAACTTTTTTATAATCTATTTATTATAACATTCATACAATTAAATGTTTTACTCGTCAGGGCCCTGTTTGTTAAGTTCATACTATAGTTCTGACCCACCAACAAGCAGTATTAGAGCTCTAAAACAAATTTCACTTTAAAAATTGAAAAACATAATTTTTTAAGGTTTGAGTCTCGAATCTGAAATTTTCTCAAATCGTTGAATCCCAAATATCCTTATGTATTTGAAGGATTTGAGGGCCTATCTATAGTATATTTTAACTGGTGTTTCATTCTCATTGTGTAAATATGGGTTGATCTACTTTATATAAATTCTATTTTCTTCATTACAACTGACACCTTAGCTTAGTCAGAAGCATGCCTGTCTACTGAACCAAGGGTCCCGAGTTCTGTTCCTGGAATGGCCGAAAAATTTATCATTTGTAAAATGTGGGTTTCCCCTTTCACAGTGATGATGATTTTTATTATTATTGTTATTATTATTAGCATTATTTTTAGCACCGTGTCTTACTACCCGTTCAGTTTATACACACGCTAATATGTAATGGTAGGATGATTGTGAGATGAAATGGAGGACCTACAGTTTAACATGTAATCCAAACCATGGTGGAGGCCTGGTATTCCCCACATTCACAAGTTGTGATCTTTCACAGTGATGAATTAATGACCTGGGATTGAGTGCTCTGTCTGTTCTAGATTTAAGTTAGTTTAGAAGTCATGTACTGATAAAATCAATATATTCAGAAAGTGAACACTAAACACCTCAAATAAATGAAAGAAAATTCATTCCTAGCACATTAATGTAACTAAATAAATAGCCTTGATTATGGAGTGCAGTAAAAAAAAAAAACACTTTTTTTTTGTTAACAGTGATGACGAAGACAAAAAGTCTGATGAAGGTGACAAAGACTCTGAGATATCCGACAAAGAAGCTGCAGAGCCAAAGTTGGATGAGATTGTGCCTGAACCAGAATTAAAACCAAACACTGAAGTCAAGAAACCTTTAAAGGAGGAGAAAACAAAAAATGCGGCTGAGGTTGAAGAAATAGCAGGTGTGTACAGACAGGCACGTCTATATAGTGAAGGGGGATGTACAGACCAACGTTTGTATTTTGGACTATATTCCTCCCATGTTCTATCTTTCCTTTGAATACATCATTAGGGTTCTTGTTTGTGGTGTGGAGGGGGCTTTCGTCAAATGTGCTGCCTCAATGTAGGGTCAAGGAATTAAGGCAGATGGCTTAGCAGCGCTACCTTAGGGGAAGGTCTAGGAATTAAAGCAAATGGCCTAGTAGCGCTACCTTAGTGGAGGGTCTAGGAGGTTCTGGGCATGCGCTATCGAGTTGAATGGGGGGTTTCTTAGCAAGAACCTTGGTGAGTGGTGCTCTTGTATCTAGTCAGCAGCGCCTTTTCAGATATCAGCCTTTGTAATACTTTTGCTCGTTGTGGTGTTTTGTACCCTCTAGGAGGCTGTGCTCCTTTAGGGATCACCCAATCTCCTGACTGTAGGATAGATTGTCAGCAGGAGTTCGCTAGGGCTAGGCTGGTAGCTTCATTCCTCCTATTCCTTAGCCTGAGCTTGTGTCAATGCTCATTGCTTTCAAGTATGTAGGTGTTTATGGATTCTTGCCTTTAGTTCTTGGTTCCGGTGCTCCACAGGGCTCTCCTGTGGATGGTATATTGCTGTGATCCACTAAATAATTTGCCAGGCCAGAATTGTGGGCCATTATCCATGAAGATGGCTGCTATATACTCCCATCTGGTGATGATCTCATTTTCCATCACTCTTCTTATTTGCGATGTGTGTATGATAGCGGAAGGCTTTCGTCCGTCTTGAGAACAAGTTGGCATTGACTAGGAAAAAATATTTTCAATCCCCTATGAAGTTGATGGCTATTTCCTTCCATGACACTATTTCTACATGCCCAAAACTACCTATTCTGGACTTTCCCAGCTGTATTTTCTGTGGTGCAAGTGTGACAATCTCTTTTACGTATCCCCTGACGTTTTTTCGATCGTCCTGTCAAAGCATATTATCTGTTTACACCTCTAAAGTGTTCTTTCCTCCAGGTGACCTTTTGAGGGGGTATTGGAAATGATACAAGATCTCAGGCTTCATCATGTCTAGGATGATGACTTTCCATTTGTCTTCGGGATGATCTCGATATAGCAGTTGGTTTCCTTGTAGCTCATTGCAGCTAGTTGCTCATTGGTCTATGTATCTCGTGTAGTTCTTGTATGATGTTTGAATGTTTCTGTCACCTCGTTGCTTATGCAGTGTTTTTCTGAAACGGTTTTGGGGATTTAGAGGTGGAGGAAGACTGTAGGTTCTGGAGATCTCGTCCTCGTCGTGTGAGAGGTCATTCTCTCTCTCGCTCTCCTCTGTCTATGTCTGTGCTTTCTTCTCCTGATGACCTTTATAAGGGGTAGGGAAGTTTGTTCGCTTTTCAGGGCCAGTGTTCTAACATAAACAAATATTCTTGAAATAAGATTGACCACTCTGTCAACTTGGATTTTCCATCTTTAATTGAATTTAGCCATCTTAAATATTTTCCATCCTAAGTAAGACAAGGCAGTCTTGTTCATTACTATATTATCTTCTCTTTGGGGGTGAAAACTTCACATTTGTTTAAGAGATCACCTTTCTTTTTCCCTCCTTTTTTTGATATAGTATTGTCTATTAGCATCGGTTTGGATATTGAACAGGAGACTAGGATAGAGACGGTGGAAAGGCTGTATGTTCTGGGACTCCCTTTTTGTTTGTTTGAAGGCTTCTTCCTATATGATTTCCTATCTACATTTTTGTTCATTCCCCATTCGGGAAGTAAGTGGTTACTCTCTTAGGAAGTTGTATTGTGCTTTTCACACTACTCCTGATGTGTGTCACTAAAGTGAAACCTGGGTCAAGGGATTGGGTAGTAACGATCGTATCTTTAAGAGGCAACCATCACCTCTTTGTTTAATGACAGAAATGTAAGGTGGGAACTCTTTTCTTTTCATTGTAAAAGCCATATTGTGTTTGTTCGCTTTTTTGTTTTTTCTACCCATCAATGCTTCTTGAACCTACTTGCAAATATGTATTACAGGTATATTTAAAAGTCAGTTCTATAATTTACTTTTGATTGATTTTTTTAACTACCGATATTTAAAATCAGGTTTAAAACATATTTTATTATAAATAAATGTCTTATTTCATTCAAAAAAATTGAAATAGTAAAAATACTTCTTTTTACTAACATGACTAAGTTTTAATGTGTATTAAATAAAGTGCATTGAGCTAAAACAATTTGTAATAAATAAGATGATAGAATAGTAGAAAAATAATAGAGCACAAATAAAAGTAAAAACAATAACACATATGATTGGTTTATCTTGTAACGTGTGTCGTTGATGTTATAGAGGTTGTAGAGAAGGACAATAAGGGCGATGAACCCCCTCCCCCTGGTTTGGAGGCCCCTGCTGTGGGGTCACCTACCCCTGCTAGTGAACCGGAAGAGGAAGAGACGCCTCATGGTGAGAAGAGGAAGAGATCTCTTAGTGAAGATATGGATCTTGACACTACTAACGAAATGGAAGATATAGTAAGTGCGTCTATAGTTTATTCTATTTACAATATTATGAAGGTAATATGCTATAGCAATAGAAAAATGTTTTCATCTTCCTCTATCCTTCTACCATTTTTCCTCCTTTAATTGTTTTAATACTTCTCCTTTCCCTTGCACATGTTTTGTTTTGCTCCTCCAATCTCTTGACCTCTCTTGTAGTATTTTTCCTAAACACTTCATCTTCATCATCTCTGTGTGTGGATTATGGAAATTATTCTTAGGAGAGAAAAAACCCAGCTAGTACTTAATTAGCTGCCCAAGGATGAAAAATGATTTCATTGATTGCCAAGTGATTTGATGATTAGTCTTTCTGAGGGCATTGTTTATTCCAACCAGTGCATTGACCTTTACATTCACAAAGTCCAAATCTTAAAGGTTAGGTAGGTAAATCATCTCAAATTAGGGATCACATCTTAGTTCATTTTTTTCTTCTCTTCGTTAACAAATGAGATTAGTAAAATTGTTTTCCCACATTTAAAAAATTCCAGCACAGTTGGGAAATAATTTTTTTGAACGAATAATAAAAAATTTACCAATTCTAATTTTTGATGTTGTTGGTTGAAGAATATGGAAAACCACACTCTCATGGGATTTCTCAATCAAGCATAACTATGTATCTAATATTCCGAATATTAAGCCGCAAGATTTACAAAGTTGAACAAAATAACTGCCCTGGGGTTTATATATTACACATCGATGACTAAACCTTAGAGACCCTGAATTGTGCTGAATAAAATGATTGTATTTCCATAAATAAAAAATAGTATTTCAGAAAAGTTGGTAGTTAGAATGATTTTTTTCGGCTACTAATGATTTAAAAAATCTCAAAATGATAGTGGTATTGTGAGTGCTATGGATAGTAAAATTACAGCTAAATTTCTCTTTCTTAAATATTTGCATTTGGTCACAATATGACTGTCATATAAGAAAGATAAAACACATACAGTATTTTACTTTACCAAGGGTCTTTGGTTGAGAGAAATAAATTCTCTAGAGTCTAGAGTAAGAACTTGAGTTGTTTGCAGGAATAATAAAGAAAAACAATCGATAAAACTGCAGTGGGTACTCTCTTTTTCTGGCATTTTCAGACAAAAAAAGGGCAAAGAATTATCCCATTTTGTTTTTAATTGAATGTGTGAAATACATTTGAAAATACAACAATCAACTTTCAAAATATTTTGATATTTAATTTAATGTGCTAGTAAAAGTTTTTGAAAAAACATCTTGCGAAATTTTGGTGTGTCTTCTAATTCCCCCACCCCAGTCTTTAGATTATGTTGATGTGGTTGTCAACCCTTGTATGTGCAGTCAGACAAGGAAGACTCCAGCCTCAAGTTGGACAAGCCCGAGGATGGTACAGTGAGAAAGGAGAACACTCGTGAGGAGGGAGAAGAAGAGGAAGTAGCGCGGGAGGAAGGAGAAAGAAAGGAGGAAGATAAGGAGCCGAAGCCAAGGCCACTTCACCGCACTGCATCCATTTTCTTGAGAAACCTGGCCCCCACCATCACTAAGCAGGAGGTTGAAGCTGTAAGTGCTTGAGTCACTATGGTGTTTGATTAATTGAGTACTTAATATAAAACTGAAGTTGTAATCTTGAGCATACCGCTATGCTTGAAAATGAGACCCAGGTGGAAAAAAAGAGGGGAAGCCTCCTCTATTCACCAACACAAACTGTTCTCACCCCAAAAGAGGCTTTAAAACATTTCTAAAAAAACATAACATATCCATAAAAAAATAACCATAGTACCCTCAGATTCACTTGATGTAACATTTCGCAACACCATGCCATATTATTTTATCTGTAACTGAGCTTAATCAGAGAACATAAACACCACAGTCTACATTATATCCACCAACCATCAAAGTACCTCCATTTTTTAAATCAACCACCCTCTTTATCATAATGCTCTGTAACTTATAGTTTAGCTACCAGAGCCAAACTTATATGTTCTGAGGAAGAAGACCTTAATAAGTAATGTCATCCATTTTCAAGTCTTTCACAAGCCGAGAATACATTAAACACAATGTCAACAACTTTTCAAGGCTTTCACAGTCCGAGAATACATTAAACACAATGTCAACAACTTTTCAAGGCTTTCACAGTCCGAGAATACATTAAACACAATGTCAACAACTTTTCAAGGCTTTCACAGTACGAGAATACATTAAACACAATGTCAACAACTTTTCAAGGCTTTCACAGTACGAGAATACATTAAACACAATGTCAACAACTTTTCAAGGCTTTCACAGTACGAGAATACATTAAACACAATGTCAACAACTTTTCAAGGCTTTCACAGTACGAGAATACATTAAACACAATGTCAACAACTTTTCAAGGCTTTCACAGTACGAGAATACATTAAACACAATGTCAACAACTTTTCAAGGCTTTCACAGTACGAGAATACATTAAACACAATGTCAACAACTTTTCAAGGCTTTCACAGTACGAGAATACATTAAACACAATGTCAACAACTTTTCAAGGCTTTCACAGTACGAGAATACATTAAACACAATGTCAACAACTTTTCAAGGCTTTCACAGTACGAGAATACATTAAACACAATGTCAACAACTTTTCAAGTCTTTCACAGTCCAAGAATACATTAAACACAATGTCAACAACTTTTCAAGGCTTTCACAGTACGAGAATACATTAAACACAATGTCAACAATCTTTCAAGTCTTTCACAGGCCGAGACTACATTAAACACAATGTCAACAGTCAAAAAACAAAGCCCTATCCACTCAAGTCTAACAAGAAACAAGCTTCTAATGACATACCACCCATTATTAGGAAGGACTAGACCCACAAGTGGAAAACTCCATGAAAGGCTACAATAACTGCTCCGCAGAAAATCTTATATACCAATTACTATACAACTACTGTATTTCTGAATACATAATCCTCACCACAGGAACATTCAGACAATAAATGAATAGTTATCATTTTGATACCAACCATGATGACTCTGACAAACCAGTAGCACTTTATGCCACAACGCATAGTGCAAATTTGAACTCATGATATATAACCAGAGTAATACAAACCCTCCACAATAGTTGCAATACTTCCCAGCTTAGTAGTTGAGAACCAGCTCCCCAAAATATAACCAAATCCAGGCCCCGCCCCCCCGGTTTCAACCTAAGATAAAACTATCTCTCCTTTTCTTTCAAGCAGGCCTACTCTCACCAGTCACTCATTTCTAATCAATAATAATAAATAATAGCTGATAATTTAATAATTCAATAATAATTAATTATGATAAACATATAACATTATATCCATCTACCAGTAGTCAAGACACAAGGCACACAGGCAACTAGAAAATCCAATCAAAAACAATTCTTTTATAGTATTCTGAAAATTGAAAAATGACACCTGGACACAGGAACCAAACCTGGGACTTTTGGCTTACTACGCAAATGCTCTACTATTGAGCTATCCAGGAATTGTCCCATTCATTCTTCACTCCTTTATAGGTCAAGTCATGTGATCTGCAGCTGCCACTTATGATAGATGATGATATCAATACTCATAAAATATGGTGCAATAAAAGAGTAAAATGTTATCACTGTTGTCCACAAAAAAGTATGTATTTTTTGAACGATTCTCTTTACCAGAATCCTGCTATAATTTATATAAAATGTACCTTATTGGCATGCAAAGATATTATTGTCCAACTAAAAGTTATAAAGTGTATGGATTAATGTTAGAGATGGGTCGTATCCTATACTTCTCAAATCCGAATATTAAATTTTCTTCCAAATCTCGAATCCTTGAATCTTTAAAACATTACAATTTTAGTTAAAGTGAAGATATTTAAAATTGAATTTAAAAAATGTATTTAAGGCTTGGTGCCACTGACACATAATATTTTGTTTGTCATGTATAAAACAAAGAAAACAATTTTAGTAATTAGATTAAAAATTAAGGCTGATCTTCTCAAATCCTTAAGGATATTTGATAATTCGAGAAAATTTCTGATTTGAGACCCAAATCATATATGTTATAATGCACAATTGTATATAAATGTTACCCGCCTCGGTGGCGTAGTTGGCTAACACGCTTGTCGTGTTGAGCTCGACTGCTGAGGATGGGGAGATCGAGGTTCGAATCTCGGTCGGGTGAACTGGGGGCGGTTTTTCCTAAATGGTTTTCCACTCTCCCTCCACGCAAATGCGGGTTCACTTCCTCTAATTCAACCTTCCCAATTCCTAATCCATTAGCATAATTAGTACTTAAAGCGTATAACCCGAATGGGTAGTAAGACGCGGTGCTAAATATTATTATTATTATTATTATTATTATTATTATTATTATTATTATATAAATGTTCAGATCTTTCAATATGCTTTTTCACCAGAAATATATTTAAATTATAATATATATATATATATATATTATATATTATATATTTCATAGAGCAATTTAACTAAGTCTTAACCATTATTATTATTATCTGGCTTAACTATTAATTATAACCACTCCTTACTTTCAACCACTTCTTAGAATGTTTTCTAAAATTATATATACATAGTGGTTTAGAACCAGCTATAGTTATAGAATGAACTCAACAACCTTGCCTCAGAGCAGTAATTTAATACTTAACTTTCTCCCCCACCCCCAAGATTCGAATTTGAGATCTCGGATTCAAAGGTAAATTGGTGATTTGGATTTGAGATTTGGCTTAATAAAAGAGTGGATTCAACCCAATTTTATTGAAAATAATACATTTTTTTATGATTTTGATATGCTCACCTACACTAGTCCATCAAATTATTTTCACCAATTGCTTAAAATAATGTTTTATTAGATCAAGGACTTCATAATTTTATTATAATATACATTTTGAAATTTTCACGAATCTCATATCTCTCAAATACTATAAGATTAGGGTGGTTCAGGGATTTGAACATCCCATCTCTAATTAATATATTTTTGAACATTATATATTTTATATTCCGGGTCTTCTGTTAAGGTAGCGAAGAGAGCGCAAGTATTTTTACAGATTTTATAGAATTGACAAATATTACCATGTGCAGAAAACTAAACTCAATGTTGCTACTGGAGAAATATTTGATTTGTTTTGGCCAAAAAAAGTAGTGCTATAAAAACTCTAAAAATACTTGCGCTCCCTTTGGACGAATCTTAAATATTTTCATTAAATTTTAATCCAATTGTATCGTCTTTTTTAAAAATACAAGCAGTAAATTTGATAAATAGGACTAAATATTTATACATGTGTATGCATCTAGATGTGTAAGCGGTATCCGGGGTTCTTGCGTGTGGCCATCGCTGACCCTCAACAAGACAGGAGGTGGTTCCGGAGGGGCTGGGTTACTTTTCAGAGAAGTGTCAACATTAAGGAGATCTGCTGGAACCTAAACAACATACGGGTATGAGATGATAGTATTTTAAATTGACTCTATTTTACTAGGGAAATATAACTAGCACTTTCTTACCGTCCTCATGAACTGTCTCTGGGTCAATTTACTAACATGCCTCTATCTTCTTCCTTTAATTGCTTCCATTCTTCTCCTCTCACTCGCACACTTTTATCTGCTCCCATTTCCTTATTGGTCTTCCTTATGGTATATTCCCTACAGCTTTTATCTCCATTCTCTTTGAGAATTGTTCTTTTTCCATCCTTATTACCTGGTCATACCATCTCAGCCTTGCTTCCTCTATCTTATATACCCCTGTACCCAACTCTTGCTCAAACCTATTCCAGCTCTATTATTTTGATATATTCTTACTTTAATAGCTTTATTGAATGTTCTAAAAGAGTTGATGGTAGTTAAAACTACAAAACATTAATATTGTTTCTTGTAGCTCCGTGACTGTGAACTGGGAGCCATAGTAAACAGAGATCTGAGCCGGCGGATACGAACTGTTAATGGTATCACTGCCCACCGGCAAGTGGTGAGGCATGACATCAAGTTGTCGGCACGTATTGTACACAACCTTGACGCCAGGAGTGGTCTCTGGTCTGAATCTGGGGACGAGAAGGTGGTAGAGCAAGTTGCTGTCAAGAAAGATTCTGGGCCTGTGCGTATCCATTAATGTCTGGATTTTTTTTATATAGCTTTACATTTTCAAAACCTGATAGAGACTTTCCTTAGACAGATAAAATAAAGAATTGTGAAATATTTTATTTATGATTTTTAAATAGCTATAAAAATATAAACTTAGGAAAAATGGCACTAAACTGCTATATTAAATTAAACAATGAAAAGAGGATAGAAGGGCAAGGCCTACAAACTTACCAGAAAACTGTAGGGTCTCAAGAGTTCACAAATTAAAATATAACATGGAGCTCTCCAAGCAAACCTTGTTTCATTTATATGAAGTGCATTTTTCTCTACATCATGGATGCGGGAAGAAAAATTTAAAACTTATTCAAATTATATATAAATTTAGAATTTAGTTTTATTTATATGTTTTGCATGTATCATGTTTTTATTGCTTTTTAAATCTATTAAGTAAATATCATAACAAAGTGTGAAGTGATATAATGACAAGAAGAGTATAATGCATAGTAAAGCTACAAAGTTGGATGGAGTAGATCTGGTAAAAGTACAGAACGTAAAATATCTTGGAAGCTGAATCAAATAAGAAGAGGACAGCAGGTAGAGTTGTTCTATAGGTGTGTAAGAGACCTGCTATAGAGAAGAGAAGTGCCCTTGATGTGTAAGAAACTGTTGTATAGGGCTTACTTTGTACCCATTGTCACACATGGAAAGTGTGACACACGCCAAAGAAAACGTAGGAAAAAGACCGGAAGGGAGGCCAAGAAAGAGAGGGAAGGAGCAAATAACAGAAAAGTATTCAAATGAGGCTATACAAGGGATGTCGTCAATGCAGATAGTATTTGTTTTTTCGGATTTTAAAGGTATGAAATGGATTACAGGATATTATGAGTATTTTCACGGAAATAAAGGTTTTTTTTAGTTTGGCATTAGGAATCATGATTTCTACTTACTCATTTTGGTACTTTAATTTCAATTTCAATAGATTAATTATTTGTTTTTAGCCTTTAAAAGATTTCGCAATAAGTCCAAACAATGACTTGAATATATATTATGCGTCTGCAAGCTTGGGTTTTTTCATTAGAGTCGAGTATTTCCAAAGGCTTTCGAGTCGTGTTCGAGTATAGGCCTATTAATATTTTTTAAAATGTTAAAAAGTATATTAAAACACATATCCTTAAATATGAATGACACTCATTTTTTTAATTTTTTAATTAGAAATAACGCCTATAAACACATTTTTAAAAACAAAAACACTCAAATAAAAATCTAATAAATAAATAAAATGGTTTCAACACTTGATACCAACCATGATGACTCTGACAAACCAGTAGCACTTTATGCCACAACACATAGTGCAAATTTGAACTCATGATATATAACCAGAGTAATACAAACCCTCCACAATAGTTGCAATACTTCCCAGCTTTGTAGGTGAGAACCAGCTCGCCAAAATATAACCAAATCCAGGCCCCGCCCTCCCGGTTTCAACCTAAGATAAAACTATCTCTCCTTTTCTTTCAAGCAGGCCTACTCTCACCCGTCACTCATTTCTAATCAATAATAATAAATAATAGCTGATAATTTAATAATTCAATAATAATTAATTATGATAAAAATATAACATTATATCCATCTACCAGTACCATCTACCTGAAAGGATAGTTAGGTTAGGCCTAGATAATAACAAACACTTCTATCTTCATGTCTTAAACTTTCACACTTTCCACTTTAAATTTCCACAGCTGCACATTAGTTTGAACTTTTGGGAATATAACTTTTTCATTGATGTCTTTTCATATAAAAAATTTCTTATTTAATGACATTTAAATTTGTAACGTTCCAGTCATTTGGCCTTCTGTCAAAGAATCCAGTCATGAAGAATATAACAGATTACCTGATTGAAGAAGCTTCTGCTGAAGAAGAAGAGTTGTTAGGTCATGGAGGGGACCACGAGGATGGGCAGCTTGCAGATGACGCAGCCACCTTTGATAGAGACGAGGGACTCATTAAGGTGACCTTTAGCTCTTAATATGAACCTGTACAATTAATTTATTGACAATAATTAAGAATAAAAATACACCAAACAACCTAATTAAATAAACATTAAATGGGGGATAGAACAGCAAGATCCGTACACTTACTAGAAAATTGTAGACCCAAATGATACTTGGTTTAACATGAAGACATCTCAGAAATTTTCAGGGCTATAACCTCTCCAGAATAAACATTGCCCTAAAATTTACTTTGTCTCAAGTCCAATATTTAATTTTAAAAATCCTTTTTAAATGTCTCTTAGGTAGCACAAGGAAAAAAAAAATAGTTTCTATTTATTCTTTAACGACAAACAACAAGCCAGCACACTTTTCATATCCATGCAGCCATTTTTAACTACTTTAAACATGAACAATAATACATGTCACCAACCCCTCTTTTCTCCTAAATCGTAGGTAATCTGTCAGGATATGCTATGGCCGAGGATAGGGGGAGATGGTTGTGTATGCCTGTGTGGGTTCATAATTGATGAAGACTTATTTTCAAGTTTTTTATTGGTACTTCTATCTCAAGTACAAATGGGATGTTGATAATAATATAAGGCTGAAATAATCTGAAGAATATTTGGAATATTGTGACAAAAGGAGTTGCTTCTAGTAATAACCAATGGCCTGTTTGATTCCTAGGTGATCCCTACACGGTTTATTAACCTCAGTACCTTGGGCTCGAGTGGTATCCCTTTACCCTAAATACTGATGAACCAGCGTCCAAGCGCGTAAAGTCCTGTGTTAAAGTGCTCAGCTCTTCTATTCTATTTGTTTACAGGCTAATCACAACAAACTGCAACACTTGTTTTGTCATTCACATTCCATAACACAATAGTATACAAACACGCTTTCCAATTTAGGCCTTGCAGTCACATACAAAAAAAAATTGCAGAAAAGTGTAAAGACTGATGGTTTGAAGTTACACAAACTTTGACTTAACCTCGACATTTATGAAACTTATAACCAGTTGTAATACCAGGTACGCAAAAACGCTTTGATCATAAACATTGTTACTAACTCTTTTGTGAAAACATTCCTATTGTGACACATTAGTGTAATTGTACATATATCTACCCAGTGATGAAAATTTGAATTGTTGATTAACCTGATTTTATGATTAGTCTTTCTGAGGGTAGTAACAAGTTATTTAAACATATGCTTATATTTACTCTATATAGAGACTTTCAAAATTTCATGACATTTGTTTCTACAAACTTTTACTCAGGACAATAAAATTAATACCAAACACCATATTAGCATTTTTGAAGTAATAATACATTCGCCAAATAAAACTAAATATTTAATCTTTTTGCAAAATTTACTATTTTTCATTTTAAATGCGAATTATGGTCAATTTTGTTGATTTAATGCCATATTTATAAAAACCCTAACAATGTCTGTAACCTTTATTCTGAGACTGCATAGTTCAAATAATACACAAATGCTAATACAAAAAAAAAAATTCTTAAATAAAATTTTATTAACTAAACCAAAGATTGTTTACTAATTGCAAAAAAGGTCATGAAAGTCCCTGAAAAGGCACGAATTTTCAATATTTTTTTATCACAAAGTCACGAAAATATTGTTGTTTAATTCCCTGTGACTTGTAACAATGTGAATGCATCAAATGTCAAGTCACTCACTACACATAATGCCATGCGCTAGCTACAATTTGCCTGATTGTTTTTACTGTGATAGCAAGGACTGCACCATACAAACTGCTTGACAAGCTATAAAAAAATATTTGGAGGGCTGGATGGGTCCTGAGGCCGACACGACTTGGACCAACTGCTAGACAAGTTCATGTATAGGAGCACATAGTGATAGACAACCAAGCCGTGTTGATCTTATCAAGCTTCAATCCATCCTCTTACCACTCACCCCGCTTACCAGCTGGTCCTTAAAACTTGACAGCTTAAATATTGTACCTTAAACAATGTATCCACCATCTTACCACCCCCTCCTTGATATATGATGACTTAGACCTTCTACCTTAAACGATATGTCCTTCCTGCTTACCACCCATCCCTCAAAATATTCTGAAATGGTTTGAAACAGCACTTAATAATAATGCATCATTCTCCACCTGACACCTTAAACGTCGAGACCATTCATCGGGGTTCGATCCTAGTCAGTTGACTGAAGGTATATTTTCATAAATGGTTTTCCACTCTCACTCCACAAAAAATTGGGTGCAGTTTCTCTAAATTGTATCTTACTCATCCCTAAACACATTGGCATAGTTAGTATATAGGAGTATGACGCGAACGAGTAGTAACTTTCTAGTAGGTATAACGTGGTGCTAAAAATAAAAAATATGTAGCACTAAATATACAGGCTAGATATTAAAATTATCTCTTTGAAAAACAACAAAAAACCAAATAATCATTAAAACAATTATAATGTTATTCAAACTGTAGTTTTATTTTTTCTAGTTGTGTAGTATATTTTATAATTCCTAGTAAAAAATGTTAATACGAATTTAAAAAAAAAGTTTATTCAAATTTTAACACTTATTATTCATAAAAAAGGATTAATAGGAAAATAAGGGCGGAGGTGGGGGAATTAGGATGTGACATACTTTTTAGTCGGGGAATTTTAGTATATGATTAGGGGAAATCGGGGAAAAAGTTCGGAATTTCATTGGTCAAGTTGAATAGACACCATGTAATTTTACATACTATTTTAAAACTGTTGTCAAATTTCAAGTTTTAATAAAGGCCACTAAGGAATTTTTACTTAATAGGTTTCAACACTTTTTTCTTGGAAAAGCAGATATATTTTCTCTATTTTATACTCTCCTCATCTCTAATATATTAATATACAAATAAGATAGTTCATATGTGTGGACCAGCGCTAACTGTTCTTTAATGTTGAAGCCAGCGTTGCAGAATTAATTGCAACTTTTAGATTCGTGATATTCTTTTATAAGCCTATTATTAGTTCAAATTATTTTCATATACATTTTTACTTTAGCAAACCCTACAAAAATATGCTAAGAAGTGTGAGGTTAAGCTGACGGGTTGGGGGAAAACTTAGTTGAGTGTAAACAAGGGCAATCGTGTATTGAATTAACTGTTCTGCCACTTAGCCCACTCCTAACTGGATGATATCAAAGTTTGTCGAGCAGTTGGTCCTCTCGTGTCGACCGCTTGGTTGTCTATCACTTTGTACTACACATGAACTTGTCTAGCAGTTGGTCCAAGTCGTGTCAGCCACTTGACCCACCTAGCCTTCCAAATAATGGTTTTCATTTTGTCTATCACATGGCCGGCTCGTGTCGATCACTTGGTCCACGTTGTTTCTTCATGAAACCCAACAAAATGTCTAACTTAAGGATCGTATGCAATAATTTGGGGTTCTTTACATAGTTGTAGATAATTAAAACCTAATGGGTGGTAAGAATTAACAGTATCTTTATTTTAATCATCACTCGGGCGAGTAAACATAATATATGTCATGGCAACTGACTTTATATCGTGTGTAATGGCAGCTGACTTTGTATCATCAGCAATGTGTTCTTATTTCTGTTAAAAAAAAGCCATAATTTGTTTAACTTATTTCGAGTTTATTTGTAATTCTAGTTTTAATTTTCAATTTTTGAAGAGTTTTGATGTTTTTATTAAAATATTTACAAGATTGTTCATCAGGTGAAAGTTTTAGATGTGAGCATGTGCCGAAACTGTTGATTCCAAGTTTCCCATACGGTTGGGAGGGTAGGGTACTAGGCACGTAAGATTTTCCTTAATTTTTTATTTTTTTAAAGAAGATTTTATTCATGTTTATCTCTTTTGTCCGACAAAGTAAATATTACGAATTAAGTTGTGCTTTTCAAGTAGGCCTAACTAAGTAATTTTGGAATTCAACATATTATGCTTTGTTTATGAGGTGAAAGATTCAATCATCGAATCCAATAAAACACTGAATCCTCGAATCTCGAATACTTGTCAGGATTTGGTGGATTTGAAGATTCGAGTGGCCTATCTCTAATTTTATTAATTGCAATTTTACAACTGTGGTAATTGAAAATTTTGATATTTGATCTGATAAAAAATTATTTTCATGCACATTTCGCTTTATTTTACTATTGTAATGATACTGTTTTGGACCCCTCTCATATATTCAAAAAGTCATGCATGAAGTGTATTTTTCTTTAAAGAACTGTATGTAATGTTTCCTTTTAATATTTCATCCATGGAGAATCATGAGTTTTCAAAAGTAATTTCAATGCACTACACCTTAAAACTTTCTTTCTTTAAAAGACAAACTCTGTTGTTTTTGAAAATTGTGTCATGCTGGCTCCCTTTACCCAATAGGAAGCTAGCCTTCACAACATCAGGTTGCTAGGAGTTCTCCCATTAATTGTTTATAACACTGTTGACAAGGGGTTCAAGAAGTAAGGAGTAGGTCATATATAAGCAGCGTGTGCGTATGAATACACACACTAATATATTAATACACAGTACACAGAACTCAAAATACAGAACATTGTAATAAGACAGAGAAACCTAGTAATATCACACAGAAAGACATATCACTTTAATATCAAATCTACAGTACCGAAAGTGTAATCATCTAAATAAACCGTGTGCAACATTAAAAGTTATATTCATTTCATAAGAATAAAAATTACATATAGTCAGATCACAGCCGTAAACAAGTGGGTAGTAGGGCATGCATGCGTCGTCGTCGTCATCATCATAAAACCCAGTGTCTGTATACTTACTACTCACTGTAAGGCATACACGGGTCTACACGCGCATCATCATCAGAATAGAATCCGGTATCATTATAATTAATGCCCGATTGGGGATGATATCATTATAATTGTTGCTCAATTGTGAGGCAAATATCACATTAATTACCAATATCATTATACTTTGTTATTTTTTATTACCTTTAGCAATGTTTTTTTAGCACCGCGTCTATTATTCATTTCGGTTATACGCCTATGTACTAATTACTTTAGTGTGTTCGGAATGAGTAAGATTGAATTTAGAAGTGTACCTGCATTTTAGTAGATAGAGTGGAGAACCATTTAGGAAAAACCACCCTTAGCACACCCGGCCAAGATCAAACTAAATATCCCTGTCATTGGCAGTATAGACTATTGCGAGAGTGGGGTGACCTGGTGGTCAAGGGGTAAGGTGTCGGACTTCTGAGCTGGGGTCCGAGGTTCAATCCTCGGTCCCGGCACAGATTTATATGATTACCAAACCCTTCCTTCACCTCTGACAAGACATCTTGTGAATGTGTGGAATGCCAGGCCTCCACCGTGGTTTGGATCCCACGTTAAACTGTAGGTCCTCCATTTCATCTCACAATCACCCTACCATTACACATTAGCGTAAGTGCGTATAACCCGAACGAGTAGTAATACACGGTGCTCATATTAATGTTATTGTGAGAGTGATGCCTTAGACCATGCAGCCACTGTAATGGGTTTATATAACATTACAACTTGGAGTTATTTTAAAATTTCCCATTCCCATACCATTCTTGATATTTTGACTCGTTTCCTGTCCCGAAATAAAAATCATTTCTGTCCATCCCTTATAAATTGTGTGTGGACTGGCTTAGAAATTTGGAAATAATGTTTCCCTTGTACTTTGGGGACGAAGTGTATGTGCAATGTTTAAAATACAGATAAATTATTAGTTAATTTAAAGATAATGTTTGCTGTAGCAACAGTAGAGGGTCTAGGGTTATTTGAGACATTAAAAAACATACAGAGCAGTTCGGTATGGGTGGTTTCACTGGTTGGTTTTGTGATTTATGAGTTCTTGACTTTCAACAAAAAATATTATGGAACTAAAAAAGTTATTTTTTTGGTATCACAATTTTAAGTGATATCCTAAATAACAATTCACTATTATTGTATGCATTTATAGATTAGTTGAAATTGATAATTTTAGTTATAGTTATATTATAGTGGTTGTCATATCATTCAATTAGATATTTCTAAATTATATTTTTATTTTGAAATAGATTTTTTATCAATGTTTTAAAAACATGTAAGAAAATGTGTGATAGAACTAATATGAATAATTTTCACAATATTGTGTAATTTATTTGGATCATTATTTGCCTAAAATCGTTTAATATCATGATAATCCTATCGCAATATAATTTCAAATTAGTGGTTAATATTATTATTTTAAAGGCACTGTCCCAGTAATACTACTTTGAAGATAAACTTAACAGAGATATGGATTTAAATTAGAGCATAATTCAACTATGAACACTAAAACAGGTGCCAATTGCGCCAAAGAAAAACTTACAACTTTAAAGACTGTAAAAGAATTTTTTTTTACCAGAATAAGAGAAAAGGCCTACACTCTGTACCCAGTCACTTCTCGATCCTCTTCTTCTTATGGTGTCGTCCACGGCAGTCAGTTGTTTAGGTAGAGCATCTCGGGGGTTATAAGTATAATGGTGGGGCTAGAGGTACTCAGCCGATTAAAAACATATGAGATAGTGTAGTATTTGAAGTTTTAATTTAACAAAAGATTTACATGATGGTAATATGGCTAAATAATTTAGATTAACGAGTTAGTTACATTGATGAAGACAACTTTTTGCCACCTGGGCTAAATCTCCTCTCCCCCATCTCTACAGGTTGAAATGGTAGGTAGTTGTTACAGGTATACTCTATTTTAGTGTTAACAGTCCTGTCTCCCGATCGCGTCTGTGTCGCATCTGACGCTTCCCCTCCATATAAGGTAAAACAGAGACGCTCAAGCGAATGCACTGATTGGCCAGGAGTCCGCGCCAAAACCTCCCCCTCCCCCGAAAGACCACACGTGTAAGCACCAGGTGCGTCTCCCAGCTTCCGGGTTCAGTTATCAATACGTTGCACGATGCTTAAAATGAAAAGTAAAAGTAATAAATTTGGATGACTCTAATATTCCAACAATGACTTTAAATAATGAAAAACTATAAGATTAAAAGTTTAAAGGCCTGAAAATGAAGTTAAAGAATTGAAATTTAAAACATACATTGCTTACAACTTTGGTTATGATTTACATGACTTATAATTACCATAAAACCCCACACTTTCTTATAA